>JAQQSO010002131.1:0-14654 GCA_028658305.1 Pachyuromys duprasi | reverse complement strand
CTTTCTAAGTGAGGATTAATCCTCTTACCCCAGGTCCTCTTTCTTGTTTATCTTCTTTAGGTGTATAGATTTCAGTATGTTTATCCTATCTTATAGGTCTATATAAGTGAGTATATACCATGTGTGTCTTTCTGCTTTTGGGATACCTCACTCAGGATGATCATTTCCAGGTCCCACCATTTGCCTGCAAATTTCATGATTTTCTTGTTTTTATTTGCTGAGTAGTATTCCATTGTGTAAAAGTACCACAATATCTGTATCCATTCCTCAACTGAGGGACATCTGGGTTGTTTCAAGGTTCTGGCTATTACGAATAAAGCAGCTATGAACATAGTTGAGCAAATGTCCTTGTTGTGTACTTGAGCATCTTTTGGATATATGCCTAGGAGTGGTATAGCTGGATCTTGTGTAAAAGCTTATTTTATGTCCCAAGGTGTGTCAATATTAAAGAAGCTTCTATATACTACAGAGTAGAATATGTATTTTGGAGTTTAGGTGGAGTATACTGTTAAATCTATTTGATGTTCAATATCATTTTTAATTAAATTATTATTTCATATTAATTACAGTTTATTCACTTTGTATCCCAGCTGTAGCCTCCTCCTTCATTCCTGCCCAATCCCACTCTCCCTTCCTCATCTCCCCCCATGACCCTCTCCAAGTCCACTGATAGGACCTCCTCCTCTTCCTTCTGACCCTAGTTTATCAGGTCTGATCAGGACTGATTGCATTGTCCTCCTCTGTGGCCTGGAAAGGCTGCTCTCCCCTCGGGGGGAAGGGAGTCAAAGAGCCCACCACTTAGTCCATGTCAGAGACAGTCCCTGTTCCCCTTACTAGGGTTCCCACTTGGATACTGAGCTGCCATGGGCTACATCTAAGCAGGGGTTCTAGGTTATATTCATGAATGGTCCTTGGTTGATGTATCAGTCTAAGAAAAGACCCCTGTGCCCAGATATTTTGGTTTTGTTGCTCTCCTTGTGAAGCTCCTGTCCTTTCCAGGCCCCACTATCTTCTCCTTCTTTCTTATGATTTCCTGCACTCTGCCCAAAGTTTGGTTCTGAGCCTCGGCATCTACTTTCATGCACTGCTAGGTAGAGTCTTTCAGAGTCCCTGACATTTCTGATATATCTCTATTTTTTTTTTGTTATGATGAATGGTCTATTGTAGAAAGTAGGGTATTAAAATTGCACACTATTAATAGGTTGGTGCTAATCTGTGTCTTTAAATCCAGTAGTACATTTTTTTTTTATGAAATGTACACAAACACTAGAATATGTGTTTAGGAGAGTGATGTCTTCTTGGTTAATTGTTCCTTTGATTAGAATGAAATGTCTCATCTCTTACGATTAGTTTTAGTTTGAAGTCTGTTTTATCAGATATTAGGATAGTGATGCCTGCTTCCTTCCTGGTTCCATTTCATTGTAGTTTTATCTATCCTTTTACTCTAAGGCAGTCCTTATGTTTAAAACTGAGATGTGTTTCTTGTAGTCAACAGATGGATTTTGTTTCTTGATACATTCAGACAGCTTGTGACTTTTGATTGAGGAATGGAGATGATTAATATTTAAAGTTATCATTGAAATAGACATGTTTATTATGATCATTGTGTTGTTGTTTTATGGTTTTAGTGTTCTCAGTGCTAATTTATGTTTCAATGATTATGACTTCATATTTCTTTCCACAGTTTCTTGGCTATATTTATTTCTATTCACATATTTTTTTAGGTTTTTTAGGTTTGGTTTGTTGATATAATTTTTTAGGCTGTTTATTTAATGGAATGATTTTCCAACTGTGATGGATAGTTTTGCTGGGTATATTAGTCTAGATTAGATATCATGGTCTTTTAGGACTTGGTAGTCATTGCTCCAGGATCTTTTGGCTTTCAAAGTTTCCACTGAAAAATAAACTATTTTTCTTATGGGTTTTGCTTTTTATGTGGCTTACATTATTTTTCTCTTGTGCTTTTCATATACTTTGTTTGGCATACCTAGTGTCTTAACTATGTTGTGCCTTTCCGCTCTGGTCTATTTTGGTGTCTGTGTGGTTTTTGAAATGTAGAGGTATGTCTTTCCTTAGTTCGGGCAAGTTTTCTTCTATGATCTTGTTGGAGATCTAGTCTACTCCAATGCCAATTTCTCCCCTCACCTATGCCTGTAATTCAGTCTTTAGTCTTTTGGTGGTGCTACATACTTCCTCTATATTCCTTTCATGTTTAAAATTTTTATTGTGCTCTTTATCTATTTGATATAGATCCTCTACTTTATCTTCAAGTCCTGATAATTAGTCTTCTGCTTGAGGTTGCATGGCTCTCCCTTGAGGTTTTTCTTCCCAACACAGAATAGAATTCTCTACTGAACAAATGTTTTCCATGTTTAAATCTTCAGGTTGTTCTATTCCAGGACAAGACTACCGAAAACATATAGAAGGACAGACAGATGCAAGAAGGAGCAATGGTGGTTAACAAGGGGGGAGGAGGAAAGCAAGGAAGGAGCTAGAGGGAGGCTAAAGAGAAAGCATTGTTATTGCTTATAGAAGATTCCCAGAATCTCCAGTTAGTGGGAGCTACTTAAGAACATTTAAGACAGGGAGCCACTCATCTTCCCAAACCATTATAATACTATATGTAGCTGGATTGTAGTATATATTGAGTGCAAATCATCCACATTGTAAGCAGCTTTGTAAAATTTGTTCAAACTGTTAGTCACAGGACTGGAGAGATTGCTTAGAGGGAAGAGTTCATCCTACTCTTGCAGACGAACCGAGTTCAGTTCCTAATACCATTTTGAGTGCCTCACAACTGTATTTAGCTCCAGTTCCAGGTGATCTGAGACACCTGAACTCCTAGGGAACCAACCAACAAACACACACACACACACACACACACACACACCATTAACAAAAAACAAAAAACAAAAAAAAAACCCTACCAATCATAGTTGGTGAGAATAAGAACATTGCAAACCCTAAAGAAAACATACTCCTGTGTTCTGAGCTCTGTTAATTCAGCCATCTGTCAACTACTGTATCATGATGACAATGTAAAATAAACTCAAAGTCTTGCACTGTGCTACTACAGTTTTGATCATGACTCCCAAAATTCTATGAATGGGAGGGAGGCTTAGTCCCGAGGACAGTGCTGCTGAAAAGTGGTGGGGCCTGTAAAAGGCAGGACCTCGTGAGTGGTCCTTCAGTGACTGTTGGGCATGGCCTTAAGGGAGATTTTGGGGTTCTAATTCCTCCCTATTTCTCTTTGCTTCCTGGCTGGTGAGGTGGATACTGAAACGTACTCCCCTCATGATGTGCCACCTCACCACAGGCTAAAAGCAAAGGGGCTAATAGATCACGAACTAGAACCTTTGAAGCCATGAACCTAAATAAACCTTTTCTCTTAATAAGTTAATTATCTCAGGTATTCTGTTATGGTGATGGAAACCTAAGTATCTCATGGATTTAAAATAAGGATTAAATTCCCTCATAGCCTAATTTTCCATTCTGCTCTAATCAGTCTCACATTAGAAAAACATGGATTGATCATTTCCCCTGAATCTGTCCCTTTCCTATCTTGTAATCATACTTTCTAGACAAGATGCTACTATCACAAAAAAAACATTTGAGAGATATTGAAAGCTGCCTTTTACCACAGGCCAAAGAAGTTTGCCTCCTTTTACCTTACAAGAGACTATACTGCAGGCATAAAAAAAAGCCCACTGTGTGCCTAGGCATGTGAAACCTGGGCTGCAGATGTGTTTTCTGTTATGACAACTCCATATACACAACAGACATTTAAAGAGTCTGCGCTGAGACCATTGGCTCTCCCTCCTTTCCCCATCCTCACTGTTAGTACTCAAATGTGCCCAGCTCATCTCTGAAGGGGACAGGTATGGTCACAGTGAAGCCTTGTCATATCTTCCAACATCCCTCCTAGTTAGATGCCCCGAGTGGCTGACTACAGACCTCCACATCCCCCACAGCATACACTCAGGAGCCAGAGCATCCTGGCTTTCTTGCTTCAAAACCATCAAGAGAGGGTTTGGTGCCAAAGTATAAAAATGAACATGAAGGATGAAAAAGCAGAGAACATAGGGTTTGATTGACAGTGACATGTCACTGCAAAATACTTGAACCCTACATACTGGACGACACCTGAGCGAACTCTAATTGACATTACTGGATCATAAAAATGTCAATAAAGGCTTCTCATTCATAACAAATTTGAGATCACCCTGAGAGGGATGCTGATCATGGAGAAGGTGTGGGTGTGTGGAGCAAGGGAACCTGTGCAGGTCAGCCTGGGCAGGGACCACACAAACCTTTGTCTCAGCGCAACTGTGCTGCTAATTCAAGAACATAACACAAGTAAAAACTTCACAATTACTTGCTACAAAATTGTGTGGTTTTACAGCAGTGTAATGTTAACAATATTAACAGAAGCTGGGCAGTGTTAGAACACACTTTTAATCCCAGCATTCGGGAGGCAGAGGCAGGCAGATTTCCAAGTTCAAAAACCAGCTTAGTCTATAGAGCAAGTTTCAGGACATCCAGAGCCACACAAAGAATCCTTGTCATGAAAAAAAAAAAACAATGTGTGTGTGTGTGTGTGTGTGGTTTGCTGTGTATATGTGTGTATATTCATGGTGTGTATATGTGTGTGTGGTGTGTATACATGTATGGTGTGTGTGTCTCCACGCACACACACGTCTGTGTGTAAACAAATCTTCATGTTAAGCACAAAATTTGAAATGTTTAGCCTCTATGAACAAACATTTGTAAAAATTACCTTACTTCCAGGCAGGAAGTAAGGCAAATTGAATTCAACCATTGCCATGACCATCTTTCTCTCACATGATTGGCCTTGAACTATGGCAGGTTGACGTGCACAGCGAATATATCTTTCAGATATGCAGTCTTCAATCAAATGAACATGATTGTTGTTGAACTTTCATCATTTTCTTGCTGCTATTTGATTTAAATACACAGAAAAATCACAGTGCAATGTGTAATTGTACTTTTAATATATAACTCTCTAGTTCCTTTTCTGCTTAGAATGTCAAGTATTTTCCAAAAGGGGGTTAAAACATACATGTACAAAATATTGTTTTTCAATGTGTATGGCCCTGAACTTAATATTGGCCTGATGTATGATGATGTGTCTACTAACTGTGCAGAATGTAAAGAAAGTACTTTCAATTGTTCAATAATATGTCCCATTTAATTGCTCTTATTATTGAATAAAAATCCCTAAAGATTTTTCACTTCCAGCAATATATTCTGACCTCCTTTCAGTGTCTAGACAATAATGACTTCCTGAAATGTTTGAGGGAAAACATAAGAAAAAGCCTTACTTATATAAAACTATAAATATTTGAGGTTATTGGGGTATGGGGAGGGGAGCAAAAACAAAGCCTTATTGTGGTTTGCTACTGCGCTTTGAAATCAAAATGTTCTGCCTTGAACATAGGACTTCACCATCAAACTCCCAACATAAAGAGTTACATTTGACAAAGAGGACAATGTTCACATCAGAAGTGAAAGGTTTGTGAGATCAAAGTGATTTTCTGTGAAGTTTACAAGGTAAAGTGATGAAGTTTTACTAAACAAAATGATTCTCAGGAAATCAGATCTTTTGGACAGCAGGCATTGTATAACCCTTGAGTAGTTTCTTTCTTCTCTCTCTCTTTCTCTCTTTCTTTCTTTTTGGTTTTCGAGACAGGGTTTCAAGGTTTCTCTGTATAGCCTTGGCTTTCCTGAACTCACTTTGTAGACCAGGCTGACCTCAAACTCATAGTACTCCACCTGCTTTTGCTTCCCTAAGTGCTGGGATTACAGGAGTGCACCACAGTGCTTGGCTCACTTAGGAGTTTCTTAAATTTACAACTTTAGGATCTTATGAGTTTCAGTTTTCAGGTGGTCCTGGAACCCGGACCCCAGAAGTTCCTGGAGTGAACTTTTGCTTTTCGAATCTGGATCCTCTCAGGTGGTGACAGCCTTCTTGTCCCTCTGCTGGAGTTCTTTCAGTTGTCACGTGCACAGTGTAAAAATGGGTAAAGTTTGTCTTTACCCATTGGTACTCAGTCCTGAAAGACAGAAAAATATTAGTTCCCTTAGAGAACACTTAAAGCTGGCTGAGCCTTTGATCACTTCTGTCCTTATCAATATGAAAAGACACAGCACCCAGCCCTGTGGAGGGTACAGTATTTGAGGCTCCATCTTGGAAGCCAAGTTAAACAGGAATAGCAGGACTCTGAAGTGCTATGACAAGCCCTCGGTCGAGCAAGATTTCCTGTAGATAACAAGGTGTGGTGTGGCACTAGGCTCTCCCCTGAGCTAGTTCCCATGGAAACAGTGAGAATTCTGCTGTTGCTATTTGCTGAGATGTTTGTGTTCCTTATCAGCTTGGTGCTTGCTTGGTTCCTAAGATGGAGGGTAAAGATGAGAAGCAATGAATGGAGTAAGTTTGTCTTTTAGGAAAGGAGGGTTTTGTCAGATTGCCTTGCTGGACCCTCTCATGGTAGCCAGAAGTTAGGAGATGTTTTATGGGCTCTCTCACAAACCTCAAACTCATATCCAGCGATCTACTGTGGCCTTATGTTGAATGACTTTTCCTGGGAAAATGTGAACAAAAATCTGTTAACCCCAAATATGGCAACAAAGATGGACCAAAGAAAGGAGTCTACCCAAGTTGAGAGAGCCAATGATCTTATTGGGGTTACTTACAGAACATGGCTGACTCTCTGGCAGCTGTATCATCAAAACACCCACCCAAGAATGAGTGACAACTCAGGTTGTGCAGGAAGCTCCTACAAAGACACAATCTATCCCAGGAAGTACTGGCTTCTTATAGAGTCCCAGGGAGCAGCCCCTGAGCTGTATGCCTTTCTTCGTTCCCTTGAGTTTTGCGAGCTTTGTGGGTCCTGTGGCCCTCTCTCCCCTTCTGGAGGAAATGCTTGCATTCAGAGAAGTATAGACAACACTGAGCATCAGCTGAGACTGTTCAGTGGCTGAATGTGTGCTCATCAAAGAGCCCATCCCCTCATTCATTTTGGTTTCTGCCAGCATGTCTGAGTACTCATGCTTTCCTTCTCTGCCTTATATAAAGAAAACTTGGCTTCCCAAACCCTACTATTCCTAAAGGTGAGCTTGCACTCCAAACCAGCTCTCCCCAGCACACTAATGGGCCTTCACCGGTCTTTTGCATTGCTGTTCCTTGGCCTCTAGAAGTCTGTGCCCTGGTCCAGTGTCTTTTCATCTCTCCACATTGCTGGCATGCTTAGCAGCACACTCTGATTATACCTCTTTTCTCCTGGTCCTGTGCTGGCTAAATACTGAACACTCAACACAAGGCTTTCTTGGGAAGGAGATGGTGACTCCTCCCCATGAAGAGAGGCATAGTGCATGTTCACCCCAGTTGTTAGCATGCCATAGATCTCAGATCTACGGGGGAAATGTGGCTTAATCCACCCAGGTGTGGCAGCAAGAAAACTGAGGCTCAGTGAGGTAAGAGGAAAAAGTGAGCCCAAAGCCAGAAATTTTTCAAAGTGACATTCCTTGTTGCTTCTGAGGCTGCGTTTTAGTATTCAAGATCTTATCAAAAAGTTTGCCTCATGGTTCCAGATCATTTCCCTTTTTCAGCGATGACATATGTCTGCTCCTCCTCGTGAAACACAATTCTCCCGAGCCGCAGAGCTTTTAGTTATTCATGGATTATCCCTGCACACAGCACTTTAAAATGAATCATCCAGACAAAGACTGTTTTCTATTCTTCCCTCCATATCTGGGAAGGAAAGAAGGGAGCCCTTTGACTCTTCACTTCAATATTCTAGAATAAATTCAGGCTGATACAAAGAGTATTCTTCCCATTGTCTGTAGCTTCCTTCATAGCCACATGCTAAACGGAAAAGCGATCAACTGCCCATATTTCAAATATTCATAATGGCACACTCCCTTCTACAAAGGGCACCTGATTACCAGTAAGACACACAGGGAGACCTGCACAAGGCCATGGCTCTTACTCTGCCCTGGAATCCAACCATGTTAAAGGCTGGACAGTGGAGTTCTGGGTATTCAGAAAAAACAGAAGATTGCCATGCTTGTGCACAGCAAAGGCGCCCACGTCCTCTCTATCCTTCCAAAACCATGAGTCAGGAAACATGAATGTGCAATCTGTCCCTTAACATGCTACAGAATGGCAGGCACATTTAGTGGAGTAGTCACCTAAAGTTCTACTGATATAGGTGTAAAATTAGCATTTGATTACACCGTTCAGTCATGCCATGTCAACTATAGGATAATAGTGACTGTGAAGATGATGGAGCACTGTGACTCATGTCTTGACCCAGAACATGGGCCTGTGGGTTTCAGACAATGGCTGTCCCTCCCTCCCCTTTCTTTATGAGGCACATCATTCAGGGCGACAGTCTTTATTACGTCAAAGAAGGCTCTACACAAAAACGCCAGCAGCGTCCAGTGGAGACTCAGAGTTGAGAGTGCTGTGCATCAGCTGCCGATTTAAATTAATTTTGCTTCTTGAACCATGAAAAATAGTTCTTTGAACAAGAATTCATGATAAATACACATGTGTAAAAGACCTTTAATCATAATTATTTTAAATACATAAAACACAGTTTAAGGCTCTAAGCCTCATTAATTTTTTATGGTATGAAAAAAGCAAAAACAAACAGTAAATGAGAAAAGTATAAGTCATAATTTAAATGTGTTATGCATGGCCACTTAGCCCATTAAATGAAGAGGCTCTCCTTAAACTCTGGCGGAAGAACATTCCAGCACCACCTAGGGACAGAGAGGAGCTCTGCAATCAGTGTTTGTATAAACACTAGATCTTTTAAAAAAGAAATACCTCATCCAGTTAAAACAAAATTTTGAGTAAGTAATGTTTCCTTCTAACACCTTACGCTTTCTCTTCCCAAGGATTCAACTCTTATCTGTCTGATTCCTCAAAGCAGGTGGTACATTCCCAAGCCCTAGCACATAATAAGCACTCAGTATATATCAACAAGCCTGAGCCCAGTCAGCCAGCGTGTTCTATGTTTACACAGGTGAACTCACGTCTGTCTCCACGTTCGTGCTTTAAGTCGTTGTAGGGTTTCTCTGCCCTCTCTGATGTATGTATTTTTAGCAGGGCCTTTAGCTATCAAAGCTCTGTCTTGGTTGTTTAGCTTGATGGATGCAGCATCGTCAGTCAATAAGTCAATGTGATGATGAACAAGACATGCACCAGATCCAGGCATTATCACATAAAAGAAAAGAAAGAGAGCTTTAGCAAAATCCCGAGGCAAGACTTAAATGTGTACTGTCTCTCTTTCATGTAAAAGATACTCGCTTGTTGGAGGACTCTGCTACTAAGGCCGCAGTCCCCTACATCTTCATAGTTCTCTAAGCTCGCTGCAAAATGGAGGACTCCCTTTCTCAGTAGGCTTTCTCTTCTCTGCCTGACCTTATTTGGAGAGTATCTCTGAGTACAGATGCTTGACCTTATTTGGAGGATATACCGGCACAGAACTTTCTGTAAACACATAAGTTTCGTCCCTTCCTCCCTACCCATATGCTAATTAGGTGTTGTGTTCTGACCAATTAAGGCCTCCCTTCCCATAACATAAGTAGGTGTTGTGTTCTATCCAATCAGCCCTTTCTGCCCATAACCCTAAGAAATCTTATATACATCTCCCTTGGAACAATAAAACGAGCTCAACCTCACAGCTGTCTGAATCCTGTTCATTGTTTCTGCTCCCTTGGTCCTCATGGGCCGGTGACCAACAACCCCCAAGGAAAGAGAGAGCCACATTCACTGCTTCTTGGTGAAAGCAAGGATGAACATACTTGCCATATGTGTGGCCACATGCCTTAATTAATAACCCACCATGTTCATCGGCTACGTGAGATAGCTCTTGTGTGCCACCTTTCACGTCAGGCTACTATAACACCTGAATGAGTTTGTGGAAGTCCACTGCATGCTCTGAGATCCATTGGCTTTCGAAAGGACAAGAAACTGATTAGTTTAATGGGAATATCATAAGCGTTACTATCCTATAGCCTAGACCACCTGCTCAGATGTAGTCCATGGCAGCTCAGTCTCCAAGTGGGTTTCCTAGTAAGGGGAAGAAGGGCTGTCTCTGACATGAACTCAGCAGCTGGCTCTTTGATCACCTCCCCCTGGGGTGGGGCAGCCTTACCAGGCCACAGAAGAAGACAATGCAGCCAGTCCTGATGAGACCTGATAGGCTAGGGTCAGATGGAAGGGGAGGAGAACCTCCCTTATCAGTGGACTAGGGGAGGGGCATATGGGGGAGCAGGGAGGAGGGTGGGACAGGGAGGAGATGAAGGAGGGAGGGCAGGATTGGGAGGAGATGAGGGAGGGGATTACAACCAGAATACAAAATGAATAAATTGTAATAAATTTAAAAATAAATAATTTTCTTAAAAAAAAAGAGCAACACTCATTCTCATTATTTCTCCTAGACATAGTATTTCTTTTTATCTATTATCTTAGTTGTGATGATGAGTGAGTGATTAGGGACAGTTTCAAACTGCTTCCAATTGACTTCTTCCTGTGAAGTTCAATCTGAGGGATCCATGAGGTAGAAGGGGGAAAAATTCAGGAACCACTAAGCATGTATACTGTGATTATACATTTAAAGCCTGGAAACTCTGTACAGGATGGTAAGCTCATAGACTCAGTGAATCCATTATCAGTTGAACGGAGGCCAGGAGTCCATTTACTATCATCCCTACTCTAACAGAAGACTACACTAGCCTTTCAGCTCCCACATATCATTGCTACCTATGACGCTGGATCCAGAAGTACTTCCAGGAATCTGAATACTGCCCTTCACCAGGCATAAGTATCTGATTCAATAACCTTTGGATCCTTTTGGAGGAAATATGGGTGGAGTGTGGCTAAATAAATATATATACAAATGTAGTTATATAGATCTTTCCCCTTGGAGATTTTTCTTTTGGTCCAGTTACTCTTGAAAATCAGCAGAGGTCTAGCTACCAGTGAGAGACTGAGGCATTGTGGGTTATTTTTGAATATTAAATGTCCTCCATAGGTGAGCATGTCTGAATACTTGGTCCCTATCTGAGCTGCTTTTTAGGAGGTGGTTGAACTTTGGGACATGATGCTCAGATGCCAGAAACGGGCTGTATAGGGGTAGGGCTTGGGAATTACAGACTGGATCCACTCTCCCTGGCTTCCATCTTGAGCCCTCTGCTTCCTTGAATGTTACTGCAATGTATCAACACCTCACATGCCTGCTGCCATAGCCATGAGCCTCACCACTATGCCTTCACTAGTGCAGCCTCTGAACTGTAGGCTAGAACAAATCTTTTCCTGTTTAAATTGTTTCTATAAACTATCCTCTCATGATGACAAGAAAAGTAGCTAATATACTCAGCCTTCTTGGCTTTAACCAGATTCAGAGTCCTCTATGTGATCAACTAAGGCTTAATCCTAGAATGACAGACTCTCCAGGGTTGATAATCCTATTTTTTCTTAAGCTCCAGCAGCCTTGTTTGAGTTATGACCAAGAAGAGGACCTTTTTCCATCCTTTGTCACAGTTAGTAAGTCTATGTGTGTTCCCAATGAATTCCTCTGGTAGATGATGGTAGCCCCGATATCTTTTACACTGGAAAGTCATCACACAAGGCCTTTCCATAGTTCATGGACTGTGCATAACAACAGCCAGTCTCTGCCGTCGTTCAAGAGCTCACAAACCGTAAGATACCTGAGTGCATTCCCTGCTACCATCATCCCTCCCCATTCATGCTGATAAAGTTTTAACAATCCTGCTGCTGCGTAATGTCTCAGACATGGATGAGCTCAGTGTTCTGCTGAGACCACCGGGGCTGTCTTCCTGCCAGCTGGCCAGAGAATGATCTAGTTCCAGAACTGAATTCTCTTGTCTGCCTTCTCAAACGACTCCTGATACTATGTGAGGTATTTCCCTAAGAAATATATTCTGAGATTGCAATTCCTGTCTTGGAGAGGGTTCATGAGAGAACACGCAGAAATGCCATCTGTGGATGAGAGGAACAAGTTAAGATTCAGCAAGGAAAAAGAATTGAACATGATATTGCTACAGTAAAGACCTCAACTGGCCTCCATGGAGTTCTTGAGACTGTCAAGGATGGACTGCTCCTGAAGGTTGGCCTAAGTTGAAGTAAAGGAACTCATCCTAGTTTCCTTATACTGTCCAGAAATTTTTTGGAGAATAGATAAAAATGTGAGGCAACTCCACTAGGACAAGGGCAGCTCCCTAGTGGAGACTCTGCAGCTAATTCTCTATAATCCAGATTGTTAGCAGCTTTAGGAATGAGCTCTAAAAACATCCCTGCCCTTCCTGGATCTGAAAATGAAGGATAAAAGAGTACAAGTAATTTTTCTTAAACCCACCTTTCAGGCATTTTGAATTCATCTATTCAAATCCCAGTGTTCACAGATCTAAATCCTACGGTCTTTTAATGAAAACTGTTGTTGAAAACGGAACAGTGTGTCTCTGGCAGTTCTCCCACTGATTCTGGAGCAATCTTGGCCTTTCCAGCATTTCTTATACAGATGCATCATTGCTCCTTTCTAACGGCAATACCGGGGGACTTCACAGTGTGGTCTTGAAACGGTAGATGCTAATGACCTCCATGGACACATATCTTCTGTCTCACCTCCCCATAGTTTGCTCAAGCTTCAGCAAATCCCAGCACTAAATACAACGTAGCCACTTGACACTCCTCCCCACACTCTCCAGGCTTCAGAAAACAAAAAATTAAAAAGGGAAACAACAAGGAAGGGTAGACAAAAACAAAGAAATTAAATTAGCAGGCATTGAGAACATGACATATTAGGATCCTGTCTTAGGTACTTTTAAATTTCCATGATAAAACACCATAACCAAGGCAATTTCTAGAAAACAGAGTTTATTGGGAGCTTACAGTTTAGTGAGTCCATGACTAGCATGGCAAGGAGCATGGCAACAGGCAGCCATGATACTGGCCTCTAGCTGAGAGCTCACATCTTTATCCACAAGTAAGAGGCAGAGAGATAACTAGCATCAAAGACTTCCCCCAGTGAAACACCTTTTCCAATGAGGCCACATCCTGGGAACTAAGCATTCACACATGTAAACATTTGGGGCCCATTCTTATTCAAACCAGCATAAATACTCAGTAGAGTCTCTTCAGTGTGTCTCTTCATCTACTCCTACAGCCAATGAAATAAGAATCTTTTCCAATCTGTTAAAGAAACCCAGATAGAGAGAAGGTAGTTTCAGTAGTAGGATCTCCAAGTAGCCACAGCCTTTTGGAATCCTGAGATAAAGTAGGAAAGCCAAAAACTGACCCTACTCAAGGAATCTAGACTTCAAAGGCATCCCTTTCTCCTACTAAGACTGAGGGTACTATGTCTTAGGTTTAAGAAGCACATTTTAGCCTTGGTCTATAGATGTCACAAAAGCAACATCTCACTACACTAATCACACTCTTCTGCACTCACACAGCCAACACCCTCATCCTAACACCACCCTTCCCATGACAAATACCAAGCATATTACCTTTTACCTAAGAATGTATCTTGTCCCAAAGCATTGAAAGTCTTCTGTTCAAGTGCGAGATTTAACTGTACGTATCAAAGTATCATGGACCATAAGAGTTCTCGACCACATGTTACCCAAACTATCTACAGCCAAGAAGTCAAAGAAGCAAGGGAAATTTGGAAGGCAGAAGGAAAGTATTTTAAGGATAAAGGTGTTATAGATTTGAATACACAAGGTGGAATGCATCCAATATTTGCATCAGATGATGAGACTAATGCTACCACAGACAACAGCAGACAGGATAAGCACATTGATTGTTCACTGTCTAAGCCTCTGCAGTGAAACAGAAAGAACTAGACATGTGTGAAGGCAGTGAAGTCTAACATCTTCAAGGATGGAGATCAGGGGAGAGTTGTGCTCTATACAAATCTGAAAATAGTCTGCTACCAGAAGTCTCTTTCCTTCAAGAGAAGTGAAAAAAAATGTTCATTGCCTATTTGGTGCTTCAACGGTTTTGGTGACTTTCACTTACATCGTGAAGGGTCATCTATTGATTTAAACATTAATATCATTTGTAAAAATAATAGGAACGGAGATCCAAGATGGCTGCCACGAGAGAACACTGTGTCTGAGGAGTAGGAGAGCAGAAACAACACAGCGACCAGGAGACTGAACTCTGGGACCTAAAACGCCAGCATTGGGAGTGCCAGGTGAGCGGAACTCCTACAGTGAGAAAATCAAGTGGGAAAACCCTAGAGACACCCAGTTATTACCTGGAGAAATTTCCCTGTGACCAGCGGCGCACACCTCTGATCTGGACGAGCGGCTGCGCTGGGCGCCAGCACCCACCATTGTAGACTGTCTCTCGGGCAGTCTCAGGAGGAACCAGTGCCGTTTTCACTGAACTGCGCCCTACGAGCGCACACTGCACCCGGGTTCTGCTTCGACCCACGGGTGTGCTGCGGGTTCGGTCCGATCATCGGAACCACACCAGACTGCGTGGATTGGGGGACTGTTTTGACCAGTCCGCACATTGCCGGGGCACAAGCCGAACGCCCCGCCAGCAAAAACTCAGTCAGTGTGTGAGTCCGCCTGCGGATCTGGGAAGATCC
>JAQQSO010002130.1:0-14655 GCA_028658305.1 Pachyuromys duprasi | reverse complement strand
GGTGGCTCACTGGGACCCCTCAGGATGTTTGTCTCCATGTGTTCAGTGGAAGAAGCAATGAATGTCTTCCCAGGGTTAGTATGAATAATCACCCACCATGCACACGGGATTTTTAAGAATATTCCACACACTGGCTTATTGTGCATTTTCATAATTTTGTCTTTGCTGCTGCTTCAGGTATCTACACTGGTGTATAGTCGTTTTTCTTTTGATTTCTAGCAATGCAGAAGGTTTGTATATCGAACTTTCCCACTACTCCTTTTCTGTTCTAGGCCACAAGGAACTAGCAAAATCTACAGCAAAGCAAGGGGCATGAACTGAGGGGGACATAATCACTGTCCTGTAACTCTCTAGCTTTTGTTCTATGAGCTCAGCTGACGACTGTCCTCTGCCTTGGCCTGTTCCCATGATCCCCTAACAGTTTACAGTTCCCTGATAATTCTGGAGTAGAACCACTGTTCTTGGCTTTTCAAAGCATATGTTATTCAGCATAACACCTCTCTAAGCGTTTAAAACTTGGTTTGAAAATTATCTGAGCACTTGAGGGGTAGCTGACAGTGCTGTTGGATATTACAGGCTGACTGCAAGCACTCAGGGAGCCACCATGCTGGTTTGCTGAGCTTCACATATTGAACTGCTCTGGGACGCTCTAATAGGTGTATCCTGGTTGCACAGTATAGTTGCACTAGATGCCTACCCATAGGAGGGCCACAGGTGTGTGTCCCTTTTGCCTCATGCAAACACCTTTGCTGCCCTCCTGTAGAAAATGGGACGGGGAACATGAGGCTCCAGCCACACTCAGGAGATATTGGCAGTTGATAGCTACTACGGGAGGGGAATAAGTTTACTTCAGTGATGTGGAGCATGGTAGGTTTGGCATGCACCAGTCGCTGGCACTCTGAAGAACTAATTGAACTTGGTGTGAAAGGAGGAGTGTGGAGCAAGACTGTTATGTAAAGAAATAAAGTTCAAAGGGAGTCTGGGATGAGGAGATGTGACAAGTACAAAGGACTGCTTCCAAAGGACAAAGAACAATAACAATAGGTTTTCAATTGAAGCTCATTGTAACTTTAGGTTCTAGAGTCTGGACGCAACAATGGAGGTGCAGTCTTGTCTGTGGACCAGAGCATGTGCTAACCGCCCTCTGTCCTGGTAGACAATCACTGTTGTTCCCCTGGGGACCTCGTGTAGGGACAAGAGACCATAACTTCTCGCTGCCACCTGTACTGTTTGGATGTCAGAAGCCTTGTTATTCAATTCCCTTAGCAATGGTATTCACCATGGACACCCTCTTAATTCACTATTCACTTACAGTCAGTAAGCTGTACTCAGTTTGAGATGTGTTTCCCCCCTTGTTGAATAGAGGTCACCAAGGAGGTGTTAACAGGCAGGTCTGCAAGGTGCTGACGCCTCCCTATCCAGCTCCATCAAGTCTCCCTTGAGGCTCAAGGAAGTAGCCCATCCTCAAGACAAAGCCTGGTTTTCCACTGTTAGGTGAAAAGCTCATTCCAGTGTGTCTCCTGAGCATCATTGACCTTAGGAATCCTCACTCTTCCTTAGGTTACCTTGGGAACAAGAACTGTAGCTGGCTCTGCTGTGCTTTCCTCCTCTGATTGGTCCCACAAAGCCCAAGCTGTCCTTGAAGTCCCTATGCGCCTGAGGATGGACTGGAAATCCTGTTCTTCATGTCTCCACAGACCAATTGCTGGGAGTACAGTCATGTGCGTCCTGCTTTTATCTAATCAGTTCTACTAACAAAGGGTATTTCACAAAGAATTTTCATTACTGATCTAAGCATGGCTATATTCTCCTGTAGTTCTGGGACATGAGAGGTACAGCAGGGAATCCATATGTTCCAGCCCACCCTGTTCTATGTTGTTTGAGGGTAGATAAGGCTTCATATCCAGAGCCGTTCTCTTAAAGGCCATGCTACATACTAAGCCACTGTTCTCATTTCATTCTTTAAATTCCCTGATCTTACATTTCATTTTCAAAATATTTTTGTTTTATAATACATATAATGTATTTTAGTCTCTTTTATTCCCATTTTCTTCTCTTTCATTCACGCTTTCCCATTGAAAATTCTTCCCCTAAAGGCCTGCTGAGTTTAATGTGTCTCTGGCTCGAGTCCCATAGGAGGCTGTTCACTGGTGTAGAGGCTAGGGCCCTTAGGAAGTGACGCTCCCTTTCTGAACTTTAACTGCCAATAGTTCCTTAGAGAGGTGTTGCACTCATGAGCATTCTGTGTGATGATCATTTAATCATGGCTTGTTTTATTTTTACCTTGCATTTTCACGTCTAGGGGTACTAGACATTGGTGTCGGGGTGGGGTACAGCTAAGTGGTACAGGATACTCTTAGGATGTCTGAGTGCCCAGCATGCATACAAAATCACAGAAAGCAGTTACTTTGAAAAGTAATTTATTTCAAAAGATATTATAAAATATAATCAGAAGTGTATATACTTGTAATATGATTACAATCAACTATATTTTAAAATCTTCTGAGGCATTTGAAATTATGAAGGTCTTTAGACTCCAGTTTAGTTCACATTAGCTTAGTTAGTTGGTTCACAAGCATCTGGGGCATGTGAGCAATGCAGATATGAAAAACAATTCTTTTATGTTACAGAGTGGTGAAACCATAAAAGTGCTGTTTCTTCTTCAATTTTCCTTTCCCAATGTGAACCCCTAATGTGTTTCGACGTACTTTAGCAGACTCAGTATGCTTTAAATTTAATATTTTTGTCCACCTTTAATTGATACACTTGCTTAAAAAACATATACTTTTAAAGATTCATAATAACTTAGAAGGGGAAATAGAATAAGCAGCAGCAGTGGATGAAGAAAGCAAAGTGGGCAGAAGATAGAATGGGGAAAAAACAAGGGCATGGATTAGATGTGCGGAGAAGGGGGGTGGGAGGTGAGAGGACTGGGAACAAGAAGGGAAACTGAGGGCGGGATTAGTGGAGAAAGGAGAACAACAGCTCACTCATGGGGAGGGTGGGAGGGAATGAGGGAGGGAGCTACGCCTGGGATGCAAAAAACCTAACCTGTGATTGATATAAAAATAAATTTATAAAAAAAAACCCCTTTGATCCAAAAATTACCCTGCCTGCAAGAAGTATAGAGATAAAGAGGGAACAAAGATTGAGGGAAAATGCAACCAATAATTAGCCCAGCGTGAAACCCACCCCTTGGTAGAGAACCATCCCCTGACACTATCAGTAAGGCTCTGCTATTCTTGCAGACAGGAGCCTAACTTGATGGTTGTCTGGGAGGCTCCGCCCAGCAGTGGATCTAAATAGATGCTATGACTTGCAGCCAAGCATGGGGAGGAGCTTTGGGAATTCAGTGGAAGTGTTGGGGAAAAGATGAAAGGATCTGGAGGGGACAGGAACCCCACAAGAAAACCAAGAGAGGCAACTAACCCAGACCCATGGGGGCTTACAGAGACTGAGACATCAACTAAAGAACTTGTATAGTTCGGAACTGGGTCTCCTGCTTGTATGTGGCTGATGTATGGCTTGGTCTTCATGTGGGGCACCTACCTAGTGGAGGCAGTACTGAAACACTAACATGGATTCTATTGCCTGCTTTTAGATCACTGACCCCTGGCAGGGCTGCCTTGCTTGGCCTCAGGGGATGAGGATATGCTAAGTCCTGATGTGACTTGATGTGCTGCTGCGGAGGGTTGTATGGGTGCAAGGGGGCTCCCCTCTTCTGGGTGGAAAGGGAAATGACAAGGCGGAAGGAACAGGAGGAGGAAATGGGAGGAGACGAGGGATAGGGGCACTCTTGGGCTGTAAAGTAAATAAACTGAAAAAAAAAAAGACTCGTAAAACAATGACTTTTAGAAAATGAAGCAGGACTGGATTGAAGGCTTTCATCATAGCAAGGCTGACATGACACCAAGAGACAGAAAGAGAAGAGCACAATCTGAGTGCTGCTTGTGAGAGCAGAATTCCTTCCTTAACAAAATAACACATTTGATCATACTCCTCCCTTTTAGAAAGTATCTTTTGCTATAATAAATGTAAATTCTGTCTTGAAGATCTAGTATTTCTTCCCATAAAGAAAAATTAAGATATTTATTCTGACACCAGTAGGAGATTACATTATTGAACTCATCAAATGAACTACTGGTACCTTTTCCTTCCTCAAAAGCATGATACTGTAGTGTTTTGAAATTAAATTTCAGGGAGATTGAACGTGGGGCCACACACATGCCAGGCAAGCACTCTGTCAGTGAACTATATTCCTGTCCTTTAAATCACATGGCAGAACTTTAAGGCATTTTCATTTGTACTTGATTTGTATTTGTGATAATAAAGAAAAAGTACAAACCAAGATCCTAAATAGCAACTTGGAACATTTGAAGAAGCATTTCTAGAAGCTGCACTCTGTCACTGGTAGACATTTCACAATCATGCAGTCTTCTTTCCTTTCTTCCATTAGACCCTGAAGTTCTAAGAACATAGAGTGAAGCAGTAACCATGAAATCAGACATTGCCATGTGATTGATCCAAACTGCAGAATCTTTGTTTTAGATACAGAACAATAGTAGTGAAGATATACTGCCATATATAATGTCTAGTGACAAGTTTCACTGGCCCCTGTGTCTGTCTCTTATAGTGTTGGTGTGAGAGTGAAATGTCTCCATAGGCTCAGGCATTTGAACACTTGGACCCCAGTTGATGATGCTGTTTGGGGGAGGCTGTGAAAACTTTGGGACTTAGAGACTTGGAGGAAATAACGGCAGTTAAGGGTTTATAGTTTGGTTCCACTTCTAGGTCACTATCTCTGCTTTCTACACGAGGTTGAAGATGTGGTTTATTAGCTTTGTGCTCTGGCCACCTGATACCTTACCACCTCTGCCTCATACACAAAAAACGCTCTTCCATCAGTCATTTTAGTCATGGTGTTTGATCACAGAAACACAAAGCAACTAACACATGCATATAATTTTAGTAAAACTGCATGCCAATACATATGTCTTTTACAAACTCTAAAAATTTAATTCCATGTCTCTCTTCACAAATGCAAGCAGTGTATTCATATCTCAGATTATTCACTGTACAGATAATGGGTTGGGATATTGGTGTCCTGTATGCCACTTATTTAAGTTATTGCTGTGTAGTAGTTCCCACTATAAAGATAAAGAACATTGTACAAAATAGATGTCATTCTGTGACCAGTGGACACCTGCTCTGTCCTGGGCTGCCCCTGTTGTTTTGCACTTCCCACCTCCATGCTGCTTACAGAAACAGAAGTCCAGGATCTGGTTTGGTTGAAGCAGACAAAATGGCTGCTTCAAGAACATCCATCTTCTTGCTCCCACAGACGGGCACGCTGACATGTGGTGACATGCTGGTAAATAGTGGAAGCTTGCATAGACCAGTAGCACAAGGCAGACTGACTGGCAACCAAGCTCCGGGGGTAGGGGGGTTCAGCAACTCCGGGAGGGGGGGGCTAGTTCATCCTTCCCCAGAATAAATGCTGAGTCTCAACCGGTCATGGTGAAATAGATGATGCTGGCCCCTTTATTTTGTGTAAAACAGGGACTTGTAAACCTTGGGCAGTGGGAGTGGTTTTGAGGATGAATGTGACTCTCTGGGGCTAGGGGGACCAGGGATACAGCCCAGCATAACAGGTGGAAAACAGTACTTAATTATCCTGAGGGTGGGGGAAGAACTCCAGAACTCCACATATGGTTAAAGGTCATTGGTTGAAAGTCAAGACACCAAGATATCTTATTAGAATAGGGGGGTAATTCTAGGAATCTCCAGGTGCTTGCTGAATTTCCTATCAGGAAAGGGTTGGGCTTGTAATCTTTCTGAGAAAAGGAGTCCACCATCTTATAATGAACTCAGAGGCTATCTTTAACCTTAATAGTATGGTCCCACAAATGGACAAGTATCCTATATGCATAGAAGGCTGGATGGACACACAAAGTGAACATGCATTTAATGGATCATTCCATAGATTATTATGAAGCACATTCTGACACATATTTTTATATAGATGAAAATATTAAGTGAAGAAAGCCAGCCTGAAAAAGGATACCCAGTCCATGAAGACAAGAACACCAAAACAAAGAATACCTGGCTGAGAGCTGTAGGCTTGGAAGGCAGTAACTAGCTGATACAGGGTTTCAGTGTTTCATATTTCATGTTTAGGTCTTTGATCCATTTGGAGGTGTGTGTGTGTGTGTGTGTGTGTGTACAAGGTGATAGACATAGGTTTAATTTCATTCTTTTGTATGTGGACATCCAACTTTACCAGCACTGTTTGTTGAAGGTACTAGTGGCTACAATTATATGCACATATGTTCAACCCTCATTTTTTCCACTGTTCCACGTGTCTATTTCTGTTGGTACCATATTGTTTGTAACTCTAGCACTGTAATATATTAGGATCTGGAACGATACTCCTCCAGCAGGATTCTCTTTGCTCAGGATTGTTTTGGT
Source organism: Pachyuromys duprasi (assembly GCA_028658305.1). Lineage (NCBI taxonomy): Eukaryota > Metazoa > Chordata > Mammalia > Rodentia > Muridae > Pachyuromys > Pachyuromys duprasi. The sequence goes on along the minus strand of JAQQSO010002130.1, from coordinate 8,187 downwards.
TATCCAGAGTCTTTTGTGGTTCCACATGAATTTTAGGGTTCTTCTTTTATTTCTGTCATAGATGAGATGGTGATTTTGACTGAGGTTGCAATCAAATCTGTACAGAGCTTTTGTTACAATGGTCATTTCACAGCATTCTACCAGTCCATGAAGATGGGATGTTTTTGTATTTTCTGGTGTCTTTATCTATTTCTTTCTTCAGAGGTTTAAAGTCTTCTTTGCAGAGGTCCTTCACTTGGTGGTTAGGTATAATTCCTAGGTTATGTTGTTTTCTTTGAGGATTTTTGTAGAATTTAAAAAATTTTATTTCAGGCATTTATGTTTTCCTGCGTGTATGTCAGTTGCCCACAGAGACCAGAAGTGAGCATTGGGTCCACTAGATCTGGAGTTACTGATGTCTTCATGTGGTGGTGGGAATCGAACTTTAGTCCTCTAGAGTGAAGCTGTCTCCCAACTTCTGAGCCATCTTTCCAACCCAGAGAACCTCTGACCTCTTAGACATTTATACTCAATGACTTCCTATTTTATAAATCTTCAGAATATACAAACACTACTTTTAAATAACATCATGAAAATATGGGAAAATAACTGAAAATAAAAATTAAAAAAATGAGATAAAGACAGATTAAACTTACAGAAGACATAGATAAACTTCACGGTTGTGGAGAATTTGGAATGTCGCAAGTCCTGAGACAGAATATATTAGGCTATCTTTAGCCCTCTTAATAGTTATTTATCACTCTTCTCTGTATATAAACATCTCTGTAACCATTAGGTATATTCTTTGTAATGTGCAAACTCTTACTGTGCTTGCCTACAGGATGACTCCGCTAATGTATTTGAAAAATATGTTGTTTTATGACTTGATTTTTTTATTTAAAAAAAGAATCTTAAAACTTCTAACTCAATGGAGCATGAAATTTGGGCCAAGGAGAATCCTGTATTACTGGACCATGAGTCACAATCATAATTGTCTCCAGAATAAATGATTGCTTATCCTCTTTAGGGAAAGAATTGTGTTTAAGTTGATATAAGCCTCACAAACACAGTTTTTGAGGTGGATAAATGATGTTGATAACCAGCTTGAGGCCTGTCAAAAAAAGAAAAATATCAGCAGAGGAGCTGAAGCAGCAGCAAATGGGTAGCACACATCTGTAACATCAGGGCTGGGAGGCCTGCAGTCAAGGACACAGGACGATCTCTGCAGCTCCCTCGACAGCCAGGTCCAGTCATCTGCTGAGCTTGGGGCTTAATGAAAGACTTTAGCTCACAAGACAAGGTGGGGAGTAACAGTGGGACATGGGCAGCACCAGCCTCTGTCTGCCAAGCGCACGTGTACACATATGCGCAAACATTACAAACAACCACCCCCCCAAACACCCAGGAAACAAAGAAAGCAAGAGCAAGAGAAAAGACTGACTACAGATAAAAATTACTAAGAATAATAGTACAAAAACAAATATAATTGAAGACAGACCAGTATAATTATGATAGATATAATTAACCTTTATTTTATTCTAAAAATTACTAAATAACCAAATGAAGAAAAGCTTCTCTGTTATCCTCTTCATAAGCATAGATGTTAGGTCATTTTCTTGACCTAACAGTTATGCTGTGGTGTCCAGGGCTGCTTGCCCCTGGATAACTGGATTCTGGAGATGTCAGATTGTTCTGTTTTGTTTTGTTTTTTTTTTTTGGTTGAGCTTTTACGCTGGCCTCTACCCATTGGGCTATCTTAGGTGTTGGGTGTTAGCTGGAAACAACCCAGATGCCCCTCAACTGAAGAATGGATTCAGAAATTGTGGCACATCTAAACAATGGAATATTACTCAGCAATGAAAAACAAGGAAATCATGAAATTTGTAGGTAAATGGTGGGAACTGGAAGGGATCATCCTGAGTGAGCTATCCCAGAAGCAGAAAGACACACACGCTATATACTTACTCATATAGACATATAATATAGGATAAACCTACTAAAATCTGTACACCTAAAGAGGGAAGACTCTGGCAAAATGTTCAATCCTTATCCAGAAAGGCAAAGAGGATGGACATCAGAAGAAGGAGAAAACAGGGAACAAGTTAGGAGCCTGCCATAGAGGGCCTCTGAAAGGCTCTGCCTTGCAGACTATCAAAGCAGATGCTGAGACTTATGGCCAACCTTTGGGCAGAGTGCAGGGAATCTTATGAAAGAAGTGGGAAATAGTAAGATCTGGAGAGGACAGGAGCTCCACAAGGAGAGTAACAGAACCAAAAAATCTGAGCACAGGGGTCTTTCCTGAGACTGATACTCCAACCATGCATGGAGAAAACCTAGAACCCCTGCACAGATGTAGCCCATGGCAGTTCATTGTCCAAGTGGGTTCCATAGTACTGGGAACAGGGACTCCCTCTGACATGAACTGATTGGCCTGCTCTTTGATCACCTCCCCCTGAGTGGGGAGCAGCCTTAGCAGGCCACAGAGGAAGACAATGCAGCCACTCCTAATGAGAACTAATAGACTAGGATCAGAAGGAAGGAAAAGAAAACCTCCCCTATCAGTGGACTTGGGGCATTCGTGGAGAAGGGGGAGGAAATGAGGGGTTGGGAGGGGAGGGAAGAGGGAGCTACAAGAGGATACAAAGTGAATAAAGTGTAATTAATAAAAATAAATAAAAAAGAAAAGCTTCAATATCTTTGAGAAATAAAGGTTGCAAAACAAAAAATTTAGAATCTAATAATTGCTTTTTATAATGTTTCAAAAAAAAAAAAAACCTATTAGGTACCCAAGATCCCAGGAAAACGTCACTTACCTTTCTTATTCTTTATTTTTAAAAGGACTTTAAGTTTTTTTCTCACAAAAAAACCAAGAAATAACCAAACAAAAATCCAATACAACCCCCAACCAAGAAAACAATAAAACAACACCCAAACAAGAAAAAAATCATCAACTGTGACCAAATAAAAGCCTACAAAACTGTGTAGTCTCTTACATGTTGATCAGCTTCTCCTAACACCAGGACTGCCCAGGAGTAATTCATATAACCTGGCTCACTCTATTGGAGAAAAGGGTTTTCCTTTCCTAGAAAACACTGCATGAAGGGAAGAAAATCAAGATAGTAAGCTGTCAACCACAGGAGAGTATTGACATTGCCTTCATTTTGGTGAAAGTCATTTCAATTTTGCCAGTATCTAGTAACAAAAATAATAAACACGTTATATATATATATATATATATATATATATATATATATATATATGACACACACACACATATATATCCATCCAATAAACCTCATTAGATTTAAGATTGGTGTGTGCATGGCATTTTTATCTAAATCCTAACACTTCTCCCTTTCTTCTGAAAATAGAAAAAACCTGCAAATAAATTTTATTTCTAGTATTAAATATACTTTGATAAAATATTAGTCTTCATGAACTCAGTGGCTGGCTCTTTGATCACCTCTCCCTGAGGGGGGAGCAGCCTTACCAGGCCACAAAGGAAGACAATGCAGCCAGTCCTGATGAGATCTGATAGACTAGGGTCAGATGGAAGGGGAAGAGGACCTCCCCTATCAATGGACTGGAGAAGGGACATGGGAAGAGAAGAGAGAAGGAGGGCAGGATTGGGAGGGGATGAGGGAGGGGGCTACCGATGGGATACAAAGTAAAATAAATTGTAATAAATAAATTAAAAATCTGAAAAATTAGTCTTCATAAATTTGAAAATTCTTACTGTAAGAAAATATAGTCCTAAATGAAAATAAAAGTCTATAGAATTATTATTTGCTAATATATATCATTTCTTAAAACTTTATGGGTATGAGTGTTTGCCTGAATGTATGTAAGTGCACCACATGACTGGGGAGGTGAGAAGACAGGGTTGGACAGAACTGGACATATGAGAGGTTCTGAGTCTCAGTTTGTGGGTGCTGGACACTAAACACAGGTCCTCTGCAATGCAGCAAGCATGCTTCTCAGACCCTTGATGCTGTGGAGAGGGTTCCTTGAACTAGGGAAGTGGAGGAACTGGAGAGTAGTTTCGGGGCGGGATGATACTCACCTATGCCAACCTCCTTCTCTCAACCCTACTACTGTTCTGGAGTTTTCCTTATGATGCCAATCTCTGGGGTTGGAGTAAGACCCACCATTGTTATTTTGCTAACGGTCTTGCTGAAATTTAAAAAGACCCTTCTAAATATCTGTGCTTATACTTAAAGACCTGGGATTCTCTAAACTTCTGTCAGAGAAGTTTTTGTTTTGTTATGTTTTGTTTTTGATTTTGTTTTAACTTGGTAGCAGTCAATGGAGAGATGCCTAAATGATTAACATGAGACATCTGTATTAACCGTGCTATCACCAAGTTTCAGAGAACATCAGCAAGGAAGAAGCAAAAAACTGAGCTGGAGGGTGGGGAGGAATGCTGGGAAATGATGTCTTCTGGACCGTGCATGTCTATGAGCAGCTTTGGTACCTACACAAGATCAACCTAGTGAATATTCTGCCATTGATGGGACGGAGTGCCTGGAGGCTACCCTCCTCACTGAGGAGTTATTTGCACCTGAAGGTTTCTGTGGGAGAAATTATGATCCTCTTAGAAGGCTATGGCCAATACTAGGCTTCTCATGCTCCAGGAGACGTTCCCTTGACTTGTGCACATGAGGACAGCACTGGCTAGAATTAGGGGGTATAAAAAAAGGGTCAGGAGGTACTAATTTGAAAAGGGTACATGTTCAGGGGTGTAAATATGGGGAGTTAAAGAGGAGACAAAGGAGGTAGAGATGGTCTTATTTTATTGTACGGATGTATGAAGTTATCAAAAACAAAGAAAAATTAAGATGTTGAAAATTCACAATATAGTGAACATGATCATGGCATTCATAATTAAGGTGTTTTGTTAGTTTTGCTAGTTCTTAGGTATAATTTTATATTTGACATATATTTAAAACCATTAATTCCTTTCATGACAAATATTTTAAATTTATGCATATTTGATTATTATGTATGTGTATTAGACTCTACAGGTTAATTTGAGCCTAACCAGCACCTTAACAGTTATGTCTTTCAAGCCATTAACAAGATATGTTTGTTCTTTTTATTTATCTCAGAAGTTCATGTTGACATTTAAATTGAAATATTTTGTTAAATATATTTGCAAATAGTTTATACTGCTTCTATGAATAATGTAATTATAAAGCAATGCATGCTATGTATTTATTCTGAAATATAGAAATATATCTCAATTACAGGCCAACTACTTTAAAAAATTAGCTCTCACTACTTATGAATGTGTTCTTATAGAGTTATTTTTGGCAGTGTAAATTATATTCTTTTTTTACATTTTTATTTTATATTAATCACAGGTTATGCACTTTGTATCCCAGCCATAGCCCCCTCCCGCATCCCCTTCCTATCTTCCCCATCCCTCCCTCATCTCCTCCCTGCTCCTTTCCAAGTCCACTGATAGGGGAGGACTCTAACTCTAGCTTATCAGGTCTCTTCAGGAATGGCTGCAATGTCCTCTTCAGTGGCCTAGCAAGGCTGCTCCTCCCTCGGGAGGCAGGGAAGTCGAAGAGCCAGCCATTGAGTTCATGACCAAAATAGTCCCTGTTCTCCTTACTAGTGTACCCACTTGGGTATTGAGCTACCATTGCTACATTCAAGCAGAGGTTCTAGGTTATATCCATACATGGTCCTTGGCTGGAGAAACAGTCTCATAGAAGACCCCTGTGCCCTGATATATTTGGTCCTTGAGGAGCTCCTGTCCTCTTCAGGTCATGTAAATTATATTCTTACATCAATCAAGGATACAGTTGTGTTTCATTCTTTAAAAGTTGTTTGCGTGTTGCCTGTGAGTTGGTGCTGCTGATGTGTTAGGTTACCTCTGTGTACTGAGCTGGATTCCCCTGCATCTCATTTGTGTGTTGTTCATTCTCCTGCTCCATTGTACTGATGCTCTGTACAATACCACATGGTGTGTACAACTCCCTTTACTCAGTTGAGGGACATCTGGGTTGTTTCCAGGTTCTGGCTATTACAAATAAAGCTGCTACAAACATGGTTGAGCAAATGTCCTTATTGTATACTTGAGCCTCTTTTGGGTATATGCCTAGGAGTGGTGTAGCTGGATCTGGAGGGAGTGTCTATTCCTAATTTTATGAGAAAGCAGTAGATTGATTTCCAAAATTGTACTAGTTTACATTCCCACCAGCAGTGGAGGAGGGTTCCCCTTTCTCCACAACCTCTCCAGCATGTATTGTCATATGAGTTTTTGATCTTAGCCATTCTGATGGGTGTAACATGAAATCTCAGGGTTGTTTTGATTTGCATTTCCCTGATAACTAAGGATGTTGAGCATTTCTTTAAGTGTTTCTCTGCCATGCAACATTCCTCTACAGAGAATTCTCTGTTTAGCTCTGTAGACCATTTTTTGATTGGATTATTTGATTTGTTGGTGTTTAACTTTTAAGTTATTTCTATATTTTGGCTATTAGCCCTTGTCAGATGTAGTGTTGGTGAAGATCCTTTCCTAATCTGTTGGTATAATGTTCTTGTGGAATGTATACAATTTACCCTTGTGCATTCAAATGCTGATTTCTCAACCCCACTATCTGGTTTCAATCCAGACATTGCATTGTGATGCTTATTCTAAGCATCACCTGTCTTGTTTGTGTAAACATTCTAACATTTGTTCTCTGTGTTGTCAATTAAACAATCAACCAGCCAGTGCTGTGTAATGGTGAGAATAGGGTGGGACATCCTGGTCCGGAGCAGGAGAGGAAGCAAGAGAGTAGAGGTAGAGTTTGGCAGGAGAGGACTTGCAACCATGAGGAGGGATGAACCAGACTTAAGATATGACAAAAAGCAAGTATAATGTGGGAAATCTGAACAGTGGGAAACTATTTGAGTAATCATTGCTGAGCATTGTGCTCTAGGTTAACTACATACATCCTAGTCTCTGTGGGTGATTTGGGTATACAGCTGGTTTAGGAATAACCATTGCTTAACTAAAAGATAAATCAATAATAAATATTATTATGCCACAACACCAATCTGTAGGCTGTCATTTTGTTCTGATGACAGTGTCCTTTGCTTTACAGAAGCTTTCAGTTTCATGAGCTCCCATTTATTGATTGTTGATCTTAGAGCCTGCGCTGTTGGTATTCTGTTCAGGAAGTTGTCTTCTGTGTTGATGGATGAATATTTACACAATGGAACAACCCAGATGTCCCTCAACTGAGGAATGGATATAGAAATTGTGGTACAATGCAATACTACTCAGCAATTAAAAACAAGGAAATCATGAAATTTGCAGCCAAATGGTGGAACTAGAAAAGATCATCTTGAGTGAGGTATCCCAGAAACAGAAAGACACACATGGTATATACTCACTTATAAGTGGATATTAAACAGTCTATAGGATAAACATACTAAAATCTGTACACCTAAAGAAGATAAGCAAGGAGGAGGGCCCTGGGTAAGATGATCAATCCTCATTCAAAAAGGCAAATGGGACAGATATCAGAAGAGGGAAAAAAACAGACGAACAGGACAGGAGCATACCACAGAGGGCCTCTGAAAAACTCTACTCAGCAAGGTATCAAAGTAGATGCTGAGAATGATAGCCAAACTTTGGGCAGAGTGCAGGAAATCTTATGAAAGAAGGGGGAGATAGAAAGACCTGGAGGGAACAGTAGCTCCACAAGGAGAGCAATAGAGCCAAAAAATTTGGACACAGGGGTCTTTTCTAAGACTGATATTCCAACCAAGACCATGCATGGAGATAATCTACAACCCCTGTACAGATGTAGCCCATGATGGCTTAGTGTCCAAGTGCATTCCTTAGTAATGGGAACAGGAACTTTGACATGAACTTAGTGGCTGGTTCTTTGATTACTTCTCCCTGATGGGGAAGCCACAGAGGGACCTGATAAGCTAGGCTTGGAGGAAAGGGGAGGAGGACCTCCCCTATCAGTGGACTTGTGGAGGGGCATGGGAGGAGATGAGGGAGGGAGTGTGGGATTGGGAAGGGATGAGGGAGAGGGCTACAGATGGGATACAAAGTGAATAAACTGTAATTATTTTTTTTAATTAATTTATTTTTATCTCAATCACAGGTTAGGTACTTTGAATCCCAGGCGTAGCCCCCTCCCTCAGTCCCTCCTACCCTCCCACTCCCTCCCTCATCTCCCTCCTCCCCGCCCCCTC
>JAQQSO010002129.1:0-14655 GCA_028658305.1 Pachyuromys duprasi | reverse complement strand
TTTCAGTCTTGAACTTGATGGCTGGCTCTGTGACCCTCCCCCATACAGGCCAGGGAGTAACAGCCTGGCTAGATCCCAGGGGAGGACATTGCAGCCACCAGCCCTGAGGAGACAAGATGATCAGATGGAAGGGTAGGTGATCCTCCCTCCTTGGCAGACTTGGAGAGGGCGGGGAGGAGATGAGGGAGGGTTGGGGAGTTTGGGAGGGACTGAGAGAGGGGGCTATGCATGGGATGCAAAAAACCTAACCTGTGACTGATATAAAAATAAATAAATTTATATTAAAAAAAGACAAATGCAATGGACATTGGAGGTAGCAGGACAAGAGCTAACCACAGAGGGCCTCAGAAAGACTCTACCTAGCAGTGTATCAAAGCAAATATTAAGACATATAACCAACACTTTGGCAGAGCACTGGGAATCACATGAAAGAGGGAGCACCTTTTGGGTATATTTCATTTGTTGGTGTTTAGGTTATTGAGTATACAGGAGTGCTACTGATATTTAAAAAAAATAATCTTGTACATAGCCACTTTACTGAATGAGTTTTTCAGCTGCAGGAATTCTCTGGTAGAAAATTTTGGGTTCTGAGAATAGTGATAGTCTAAATTCTTCCTTTCTTATTGGTATTCTTTTGATATCCACTAATTGTTTTATTGCTCTTTCCAGACCTTCTAGTACTATACTGAAGACAGATGGTAAGAGTTGTTAACATTGTCATGTGCCTGATTTTAGTAGGGTTGCATTGAGCTTTCCCCCAAAAGAAGCCCATGACTCTACCCAGTAGGACATAGCAGTGAGAAATCTGCCACCTGTCAACACTAATCTTCTTTTCCTCCTACCCAGGGTAGGGGGTTTGGAAGTGAGTTAGAAGTATTTAATAACACTAAATAAAGTAGATTTGTTAAAAAAAATCAAGGTCAACACTTAAAAATCCTGCTCTTACCAACGGGCAGATCATACAGACAGAAGCTAAATAGAGAGATAATGAAGCTAACAGAGGGCTTCAAATGGACCTAATAGATATCTACAGAACTTTTCACTCAAACACAAAAGAATATCTTTTTTAAAAATATTCTTTAGGAGTATAGATTTTCATATGTTTATCCTATATTATATATCAAATAACCACTTATGAGTGAGTATATACCGTGTCTGTCTTTCTGCTTCTGGGATACCTCAGGATGATCTTTTCTAGTTCCATCCATTTGCAAATTTCATGATGTCCTAGTTTTTAATTGCTGAGTAGTATTCCATTGTGCTAATGTACCACAATTTATGTATCCATTCCTCCCATGAGGGACAGCTAGGTTGTTTCCAAATTCTTGCTATTACAATTAGAACTGTTTATGGGCATGCTTGAGCAAATGCCCTTGTTGTACACTTGAGCATATTTTGGATATAAGCCTAGGAGTGGTATAGCTGGATCTTGAAGTATTATTATTCCTAATTGTATGAGAAAGCCCCAGATTGATTTCCAAGTGGTGGTACAAGTTTACATTACTAAAGAAGCTAAACAAGAAGGAGGACCCTAGGGAAGATGCTCAGTCCTCATTCAGAAAGGAAAAAGGGATAGACATAGGAAGTGGGAGAAGACAGGGAACAGGACAGGAGCATACCATAAAAAGCCTCTGAAACACTACTGATCAAGGTATCGAGGCTGAGGCTGAGACTCATAGCCAAACTTTGGGCACAGTGCAGGGAATTTTATGAAAGAAGGGGGATATACAAATCCCATGAGGGGACAAGGAAACCAACAGAGCCAGAAAAACTGGGCCCAGGGGTCCCTGCAGAAACTGATACCCCAAGCAAGGACCATGCATGGAAAAGACCTAAAACACCTGCTCAGATGTAGCCCATAGACTCAGTTTCCAAGTGGGTTTCCCTAGTAAGGGGAACAGGGGGTGTCTCTGGCATGAGTTCAGTGCCAGGCTCTATGGCCACCTTATCCTGGGGGATGCAGCCTTGCCAGGCCACAGAGGGAGAGGATGCAGCCAGCCCTGATGAGACCTGATACCCTAGGGTCACATGGAAGGGTAGGAGGACCTCCCCTATCAGTGCACTAGGGAATAGGTATAGGGGGAGAAGAGGAAGGGAGGATGGAATAGGGAGTACATGAGGAAGAGGGGCACAGCTGAGATTCAAAACAAATAAATTCTAATAAATAATAAAGAAAAAATAAAACTATATTCATTAAATATAGAATATTTTTAAATTAACATCTGAGAAAATATTCCACAGATGTTAGGGAAGTACAAAAAACAATTTATATAAAGAAACTTGAGGAAATCACTCAAGCAGGAATGCAATTCTTAACCTAAATTGAAGTTATAAAACAAAGACAATAACTTGATAGGTGATCTAAATGAAGTGAATGAATTCCAAGGGATAATAGCAGATGAGGTGTATGGTCACAAAGTAATTAGACTTCCAAAGTTTAAAAATAATCACTAAAACCACAACAAATAAAATGTGCATGATCTGTGGCAGGTTGCAAAGACTTTAATGTGACACTGTAAAGCAGAAATTATTATATAGTATAACAATGCCAATGAATCAATAAATACAAAACAACTAAAAGAATTCACAGACCAGTAACAGAGATTGTTTTTAATTAAAGGGCAGTTTGGGAGGAGAGAAAACAGAGGTATATAAACATCTTGAATTAAATAAAAGTGTGCATTACATATTGAAATAAACTCAATTACTTTTTTAAGGTAAATATTTTTAATTTTGAATGTAGAAGTTTTTGCCTATGTGCAAGTGTACCATATGTGCAGTGCCCAAGGTGACCACAAGAGGGCATATCCTCTAGAACAAGAGTTACAGGCTTTTATGTACCAACATGCGGGTGCTGGGAGCAACCCAGAACCTTAACTGTTGAGCCATCTCACAGTACAATAATTTATAGAAGGAATTAAAAGTGATAATATTATAATATGTCCTGTGTATGTAACTTTTATTTTACTTTATTTTATTTTACCTGTGTTGTGTAATTTTTAAACTTATTCTATATAGAATTTCCTAAGCTAAGTAGATTGAATAATGTTGGTCAAATGTTATAACTGAATAACTTGTATTCAGTACTGGATGGTCTTTGTGGGCCCATTTAATGCTCAGTATAAAACTAACAAAATCTGAAGAACCTTAGTACTAAGGATCTTACCTGCAGGTTCCTTTTCTATGGGATAGATTTTCTGGGATGTGTGTCACAGGTGCTTGACTATTAATTAAAATCCATGAATATTCATAATTTTAGTAATGTGTGGAAGACTGCTAGCATATTACTTTCCTGAAAAGAAAGGAACTTTGTTTTACTTCGAGGAAATTGAGTCTGAGCAATTATATCTCATTATTAACTGCACTGCCCACATTTAGCATTAACACTTCCTCCTGATGAATTGTCTGTTGATAGTCTCAGTTTCCTTATAGGTTTTTTAGTCAGACATGTATTAATTTACACTAGCTCAATTTATAATTGGATTTAAAATCTGAGATATGTATAGTATATATCAGTTTATGAACAAACTAGAATTTAGTGGTAGTTCCCATTTATTATGACCCAATAAAGGCTCTTACATTCATGATTTTTTATGAAATTCTGCCTTGTTTGTATTTTCATAGAAACCATAGATAGCAGGAGATTCAGTTGAAATTGCAATTTAGAAGAGATAGATTTCAGGGTCTGTGTATGTGACTTGGTTGATAGAGTGCATTCCATGCACACACAAAATCCTAGGTTTGATTCCTATTATTACAGCTCAATAATTGGTACAATGGTAGAATTTCAGAACTCAGGACAGATAGGTCAGAACTCAAGTTCTCATTCAGGAGACTGAGGATGACCTCATTTCAAAATAAAAAGAAAAGAAAAGAAAACCCTTTGTGTTAATATAGTAAGTGAACTGTGGCCACAAGACTAGTTAGTGCCTATGTTAACACAATAATTAAAGAAAGGCAAATGTGATAAATTTTCCAAACAAGTAAGTACTTAGCAGGTCTCAAGTAAATCTTAATAGATCTCAAGAAATGGATGGTAACATGATCAACAACATCTTCTTTGACCACATCATTAAACAAACAAGATTACTGCTCTGTTTCAACACTTATAACACCAGAAAATTATTATACAGCTGTTAAGAGACATAAGAGAAATACTTCATATATTAATTATGTTTACAATTATTATAACTATTGAGATTCATTTTCTCCCACAAATCATAGATAGATAGATAGATAGATAGATAGATAGATAGATAGATAGATAGATAGATAGATTTGGTAAATAACATCTAACTTGTCTCAATTTAATTTACTTATATTTTATGTATGTTCTTCATATGATAGAAATTAAAATGTGACATTTTCTCATTTTCCTTGGGAACCATCATGTTTCACAAGCAAAAAAACACACATGCCTAAAAACAAATACATAGATGCACAGGCATACATATACACATGCATGCAAATGTATACACACATACATAGACTCAGACATGCAAATAGATGCATATAGATATATACAAATACACATGTGATAATACACACAAACACAGGCATCTATACCTAGACACACCTGGGCATATACCTACGCACACATTCATTCACATATACTCAGACATAGATAAAGATGTACATTTACTCACAAGCATATAGAAATTCTTCATTTATAGTGATATTTTAATTACATCACTGAAAATACTTGACTCCAAATACTCCCCCTTTTTTTCTAAACACACACTTGGTTTTTTGTCATGGTCACATCAGAACTTGTCAGTCTCACTGTGTAGAATGAACTGGACCTTGAGTTTTGTGCTGGAAGTGAGTTACTGAGTCTATTGTTTAATTACTGAATAACCCACAGGTGACTATCACTCACTTCATCAATGCTTTTCTTACTCAAGTGGACCTAACTGTGAAGCACTGTATGAGAGAAATTAAATAACTAGCTGGTGAAAACCTGCACTGAAGATTTCCAATCAGCTTTCAAAGTTTGTGGCAGAATCATGCTGAAATGGAAGTCCAGTTGAGCACCTCTGAAGAGCCCACCCATGTCTGGCTTTCTCTTCATGACCTCCTAAGCACACACTTTAGGAAGCATTTCTTCCCTTGTACTCATGCTGTCATTTACTTTATTTTCAACTTCAAAATCCCCCTCAATGAATGGAAAATGGAAGCCCCCCCACTCCATTCTTCACTGGTGGTAGATATAGGATTGGAAGTAAATACAGTCACATGACATGCACTTACAGAGAGGATCTCTGACCTTATCAGCTTTAGTCCTTGGGTAATTTTGACTACTGTGATGAATTTGACCTTTTCAGTAAAGTAAAAGTAGCAAGAGAGGGGGGAGTGGGTTAGAAAATGTTTTCAGTATTGTGACTCAAAAAAAGAGCACTGTTACAGGCAAGCCCTAAGGGGCAAAAGTTTTAAATAACAGAATTATAGGTGCAAGGCTCTTACTTATTATTCTGTGGCTGTAGTAACAATGACTGTTTTCTGCAAGAAAAAAAAAAAACGAATCGAGGCTTCACAAATACAAGCTTAGTTACCATAATGCCAGTGTTTTAGTCGGATGTAATTTCTGTGTGTGTGTGTATGTGTGCGCGCGCGCACGCCGTGTTTGTGTGTGTGGGGGGGGTGTTAAGGGAGAAGTCATGATAGAGACACTTTCTTTATTATTTTTTAATTAATTCCCCATCAAGGACTTCAATATTGCCTTGTTGAGAAAAGAGGCTGTGTGTTCCACCAGCTCTTTCAGGACCTGTCACTGACAAGCATGAAAATGTAAGAGTAATGTGACTAAGCCACATTCCAGTAATCCTGGGAGTGTGTATGTTAAAGCAGGAGGACTGACAATTTCAAGTTATGCTGGGACATAGCAATATGCTGTTTGAAAGTGAATCAACACAAGCTGGTGTCACCTTGAGTACTGTCTAATTTCTACTACCTTGCATTCTGAATACCTTTCATGGTGCTTGTCTTAAGTCTTTAAGCAAATGGTCCTAAAAGAATAAATTCTTAAGAAGGAAAGAGGCTGAGACAATGGTGACATTTCAATAAGAATGCATTGTTGAGGATTCTGAGAGGTAAGATGCAGCCAAAACACCACAAAGGCTGTGTTGGCTAACAGATACTTTCATGAGACTCTAGATCTAAAATATTTGTTTTGGAGCATGAGTAGAAAAATAGGACAGCACGGTTTTCTTCAGGAAATCGCATACAGCGTTCCTGGCTAGTAACTGAAGGAAAAGACATCCTATTAACAGGTCCAACGTGTGGGGTTCAGGACTGTGTATGTAATTGCTTGCATGGTTGATGGGGTTACAAATTGGCTCTGTAGGTAAAAGCACTTGCTGCCAAGCCTGATTACTTGAGTTCAATCCTTGAGACCCACTTGAATAAAGGAGAGAACTGCAATCCATGGTTATTCTCTGACCTCAACACACACATTAGCACAAGTTCAAACCCTTCAGATATATATATATATATATATTCATATATATGTTCATATACATACATATATGTATACCCACACACATATATATTTATATATGTATGTAAATGAACATATACATATATATGTATACGTGTACACATGCACATACATGTATGCATGTGCACATATGTATGTACATATATAAATATAATATAAGCACAGACTGATCCCTAGAAGCCATGTCCTCCCTCACCAGCCTCGTTTTTCTTTTGTCCAAATTCCAAAATCAATTTTCAATGAAAATGTAAAAATGAGTGAATACATTATATTACATATGCATGCACAAAATGAGAATTGAAGTTTGTGGTTGATGTTCTGTTTGCCAATCAACGACCTATAGTAAGTTTTAAGGTGGATCTAATGAAATCAGTTTGGTTTCTAAAAATGAGAGGGAAAACAGAAAGACAGCCAGCGAGAGGAAGATGTAGACCCAGAAGAAAGGCACAGGGAATTTGCCAGACAGGAAGTGAGCATGAAGCAGGACTTGGATGGCCACTGGAAGAACAAAAAAACAAAGGAATAAATTCAGTGAGCTCTAGAAGGAAACACAGATTCTGGACAGACCCCTTGATTTGATTCCAAGAGAAGAGGAAAGATGTACATCTCTTTACGGTCCAGGTTTGTTTGTAAGAACAACAATTTGAAACTAATGTCATACAAAAACATCATTTATCTTCTTTAGGTCTGTATTTAGTATGATTATCTGAGTAAGGGAAGAAGGAGCTGCTCTGTCTGGAACTTTGTGGCCTGCTCTTTGATCACTTGCCCGTGGGTATACAGCCTTGCCAGTCCACAGAGGAAGAGGATCCACGCAGTCCTGATGAGACTTGATAGTCTGGAGTCAGATGACAGAGGAGGAGAACTCCCCTTTCAGTGAAATAGGGGAAAAGGTAGAGGGGTTGACACAGAAGGGTAGGGACCTGTAAGAGAAGAAGAGGGAGCTACAAACAGGGTAAAATTAATATACTGCAAAAAATTTTAAAAAATTAAAAAGATCCCAGAACTCAGAAGCAGGTGGACCTTTGTGAGTTTGAGGCCAACATGTCTACAGAGTGAATTCCAGGACACAAAGGGCTACATAGAGAAACCGTGTCTCAAACAAACAAATAAAACAAAACAAAATAAAAAAAAACCACACCTTGCATCACAAAGTGGGAAGAAAATGCCTGTTTAAAAACAAGTATGAGAAAGACACACATGGTATATATTCATTTATAAGTGGGTACTAGACTTATAAGATAGGATAAACATACTGAAATCTATACACCTAAAGAAGATAAACAAGAAAAAGACCTTGGGTAAGATGACCAGCCCTCACTTAGAAAGACAAATGGGATGGACAATGGTTGTAGGAGAAAACAAGAAGTAGGACAGGAGCCTACCACTGAGGGCCTCTGAAAGTCTCTACCTAACAGTGCATCAAAGCAGATAACTGAGACTCATAACCAAACCTTTGGCAGAGTACAAGGAATCATATGAAAGAAGGGAGAGTTAGTAAGACCTGGAGAGGACAGGAGCTCCACAAGGACCTAATATATCTGGACACAGGGGTCTTTTATGAGACTGTATCTCCAATCAAGGACCATACATGGATATAATCTAGAACCCCTGGTCAGATGTAGCCCATGGTAGCTCAGTATCCAAGTGGGTACCCTAGTAAGGGAAACAGGGACTATTTCTGACAGGAACTCAATGGCTGGCTCTTTGACCTCCCCCACCCACCCACTAGCAGGAGCAGCCCTGCTGGGCCACAGAGGAGGATTGTGCAGCCAGGCCTGATAATACCTGAGATGAAAGGGGAGGAAGTCCTCCCCTATCAGTGGTCTTGGAAAGAGTCAGGGAGGAGATGAGGGAGAGAGGGTGGGATTGGGAGGGAACAGGGAACGGGATACAACTGGGATACAAAGTTAATAAACTATAATTAATATTAAAAACAAAAATTTAATAAAAAAACAAGTATGTAAAATGTAGACTAGGTACAAGGATCTTATCTAACTTAAAAGAGAATACTATCTTCCTCACTTTCTTAAAGTACACATATTTCTTGTGGGGCTTATAATCTACTATGCAAAAAACCCTAATAATTATATAAGAGTAAGCAATAAATATTCATCAAATGTATAGCATTTCTGTACTAATAGAACTTACTAAATATCATCTTATTTAACTTTGAAAAATACATCATTTATATTCAGAAATATGAAATTAACTCCCATTGAGCTCAATAGTCCATATTCATATTGAATTCAAAATTATCATCTTTGGAATTTTTATATGTGTTTAAAGGAAGTATTTTTTATTATTATATCAGTGGATGTCATTTGCTTACGCACCTCCATTACGCATCAATTCCTGAGAGCTTGTGTTGGAGCTCTTAGTTTTTCAAGTCATCTATTAACAGTCCAATGCAATTAGCCTTTATTCATGCTTGACAGTTCATAGAAAATGTGAGTTGAAATGACTTTGAAATCAATTCATTTTAACAATGGAGATATAAAAGTCCTTTAAAAACAGGTCACAGAAAATTGGCAAATAGCTCAGAGTGCAGATAATGGCAACGATAAGATTTCATACACAAGAGAATAAGCTTTTGTTTTGGATTCTACAACCAGAAATGAAGTAAAAGTACTAAAAATGTAAGTAAAATCATCCACATCTTTGATACCTCTAATTGACATTCTTCACAATGTAACAAATTAGCAAAGTAGTCTGATTTTTCTTAGTTTAATTTTAGAGTTAAGAATTTTGTTTTCTTAGATCTATTTTTAAGATACTATATGTAGAAGAAAATGTAAAAACAAAGTTAAAAATATTATGTGTCTTACTAACTGTAAACTAAATATTTCATGTTTAAATAACAATTTAATGTCATAGGCACAATTGAATCTTGCTTGGTATTTAGTTATTTCACATTTATTTCTAATTACTCATCTGTTTGAAAATAGTTACAAAGACTAAGATGTAAATTCAGATTTAGAGGATCTCCTGAAAGACAAAGAGGGAAGGTTAGATGAAAAAGATAAAGGAAAATGAATGGAAATAAGGGAGAATAGAATCTAATATTCATTTAACAATAGTTTTCCCAGAGAAATGCCAGTATATCATTTAATACCCTTTAATATTCATGGTAGAATTAGGTCTTCCTTCATCTCTTATTCTTGCATAGTTTTGGTATAGACTGTAATCGTGATAAGGATATGTTGGTGTGATCACCTCTTGTGCTTTGGTCATATCCTATTTTGGGTTCTCAATATCATTTTACATAAAGTCTTTTTAAACATTCCTTTTATGTTCAGATTGTTTTATTTATCATACCCTAGCAAAATGTGAATTGAAATTCTGTTCTGGGGAAAAAGTAGTTAATATTCACTTACAAAGATATATTTCTTGAATGTCACTTATGAGCTTTTTAGCATTTTGAGTTTGTATCATATAACACATTATAAGAAAACCTACTCCCAGGAGCACACAGTTAATATTTTCCCAAGCACTGCAATCTCATGACAATGTAGCATGAACTAAAACTATAGCTTGCACATAGCAGTTTCTGAGGTAAATATCCCTTCTCTTAGCCAAGGGCCCTGTCACTGTTGATCCTTTCCTAATGACAGAGAAAATTTTCTGTTTAAAGGCATACCTTGAAATTATTGAATATTTATCCACAATTTTTTCTTTCTCTCCTCTCTATCAAGTTTTACATTTATGTGTATGCGCGGGCGCGCGCGCGTGTGTGTGTGCGTGTGTGTGTGTGTGCGTGTGTGTATTCATTTCAGTACTTGAGTGGCTGATAAAGGAAAACTTGTGGAAGTTGTTTCTCTTCTTCATTTCTGTGTGTTCTTGGTCTTGAACCAGGTCATAAGGTTTGGCAGCAAGCACTTTCACCTAATAAGCTGTTCCCTGAGTCCATTCTCTTCTAAATAGTTACTTTTAATTTTAGAAGTTGTACTACAGTGCCAGCCAGAGAGTTCTGTGAGCTTGAGAAAAAGCAATACCTACGGAAACATTCAAGAAATCGCAGTGACCTCAAAGTAAGCTGCTATTCAAATCTCAAAGTAAGTAATATTCAAATATACCACAGTACAGAGGCAGAAAATGCTGGCCAGGTGATTGAAATATGCCTCAGTAGTAGAGCTGGCTCTCCCCTGGCCTCACTACTGAAGCAACTCTTAGGGTTTGAGATCACTCTTTTCCAAATCCCTGTCAAAAGTTTTGTGTTCTGAGAATGGATTTGATATACTCCAACCTACTCGCTGGATAATTAACCTATTCTCCAAGGAAATTTAGTATCATGGGAAAAGGCATAATTTTATTCGTTCCCTTTGCAATTTTATCAGAAAACCATGACCATAGCCTGTTCTAACAGCATCTCTGGTTAGAGCCACAATGGACTGAAAAAGAGAAGGTTGTTAAAATCCAGAGCTAAGGCCATAAAAGAACAGTTCTCTATAGCCTCTAGTATGTTGCTTTTCCCTTGAAGAAGAGCAAATGACCTGAAGGGAAGTCTGTGAAAAGCTGACTGTAGCTGCAGAGCGCAGGCAGAGGTTTGCATAGGCCACTTTGCTTTTGATTGACGCCAGGCCTTGCAGAAGCTTTGATCTGATGCATTTTTAGTTCATTGTACTGGATACTTATACTTTCTCAGGTTACTGATGACTATCTGAAAAATATTGATCCCAAGCTCATGAGATTTCACGTCCACTAAAAGATGTGTTCATCAAACACCAACAGCCTCACTCATTACAAATTTTAGAAATCACATTTTAAAATAAAAGACTTTATCTTAAATCAAACATAATTTAAACTAAGAATATCCAAGTACAGGCTGATATTACTGCAGCTTTAGAATTAATTTTGAATGAATATCTGGGAAGGCAGTTATCAAACAAACTGAAATGGAAAATCAGCTGTAAAATAATCCAGTTTTTCTAATTACTAAAGAGTTTCAAAATTCCCCAAGAAGAAGCACCTTTTTTTAGGATAACATTCTTCTCTTGTTTTATAGAAATTATTTCTGTGGGGTAGCATAATTTGTACATCTCCTTTGTCTAGAGGAAGCTGTTTGTCTTGAAAATGCAGAGTCAGCTTCTAGAATCCAATCTGGTATTGGAGTCTGTATCTTCCTCTGAGTTTTCTTATCTGCTTTGCAGAATCACTGTCAAATTTTCTCAAATGAAAGTTGTAGAGGTCAAGGGAAAAAAATTCCCATTCTGTTTTTAAACAAAGCCCTAGATATCCAAATATACAATATGGATTGGAGAGGTCTCAAGAGACTACACCCCTACCTAAAGAGCTACTGAAGTAATGGCTACTATGGGTAGATATCTTTCTCTTCAAAGATATAGCCTATCCAAATGACTGACACACACCCATATATATATTTGGTAAACATCCAGTAGGTATAAAAAAGAATCACATGAAGTTGGGAGACAAATGAATTAGGGGTTGGTAGAAGAATTGAAGGGAGATGTAAATTTAACTTTTATTTCTTCTAATAGGAGGGGTGAAATGAGAGCTGTACCCTACCTCTACTGATACATGGCTTGGGCTAAGCCCAGAGCATTTCTTTAAAACTATATCTAGGCCTAGACCTTGAAGTTTCTACAATCTTCCAGGCACTGTCTGCTAAGCTAGGCCTAGAATGTTTTCAGCCTCCAAGACCCCTGAATATGCTTACACTTTCTAGTTCTTTCTGAACTCTGACTGGCTGGTTCAACTTAGCTGTTCTAGCTCAAACTCCTCTCCACACTGACTGATTAAATTGGGCTGCTTTAGGCTTCTCCCTGAATTGCTTGAACTGCACTCAACAAAACTGACTGACTCACTGACTGAACTCAACTGACCTGACTCCCAGCTACTGAACTCAACTGAAGTACCAGAACTGACTGAACTGATTTACGGAACTCAAGTCAACTGAATTCCACTGTTGACTGACTCCCAGCTGATTGACTTTCACTCCCTGCACTGCTGTTAAGTAGCCTCTCTTTGTGGTGTATTCTAGTGAGAGTTCAAGATATGGTATCTAGACTCATTCTATGAAATCTTTCTCTGGATTGTCATGTTGTCTGCCTCTCAATTAGATCTTACTTTCAAACATGGCTGTTTTTCCTACCAAGTAACCTTATCTACATTAAAGATGTATGCTAACTGTAAGTCTGTGTTCTAGACAGAGGGGTTAAAAGTGTCATTCTAGCTGGATCACTGCACATATAGAGTTTTTTGGAATATCATTTCTTGCCAGAACAGCTCTATTGCTAGATTAAAATTCCTCCACTCCTCCACGGGGGAAAAGTAGTATTAAATGATCAGAATATGTTATATTTATGTATGAACTGCTCAAAAATATATACAGAAATAGAAATACATGCAGTGTGGTGACCAAAGTTAATAATGCATCGAATGCTAGAAATTTCCAAAATTGGAGATAAATGTTCTTGAGACATGTGCAACCTGTAGCATTGGTGTGGTTATAGCACATTCTTAAATTTGAAAACTATATACACAATATCATGAAACTTTTACTATTAATTTACTCAGTGATGAAATTGGACTTTTTTTTTCAAAAAGTAGTGTATTGGGAAATTAAGCCAATTCAAACTTTCCTCTTTCTTATAATGTCTGCATTCTCCCCTTCTTTCATGGTGTGGTGGTTACTGTTGTTCCATACAATCCAAAGTCAGCTTTGAAGTATTGCTTGAGGCTGCTCATGTTAGAAAGGACACGTAGTTTCTTGTCCCTAGGTTCTTATACTCATGTCCTTTCCATTGCTTTCAAACCAGGAGTGTTTGCAGGCAGTGATAATTTTCCACTGTTTCGCCTTTTTCTTGCCTTCTCTTCCCTTCTCTACTCTTCTCTTCTCCTTTCTCACCTCCTCTGCTTACCTCTAGCCCTGTGTCCCACAGGCAGCTTTTAGTAGATAATTATGATAAACTTCAGAATTATCATCTCAGTTTCTCTGAAGATGAGGTAGGTGGTTATGTACTGTCATCCTCATTGATCACACACACACACACACATATTGTGTTTTTTCTCCACCTCTATTTTTAATTTATTTTTTCCAAGTTGTAATTTCTCTAGTTCATTTGATTTTCTAATTTTTAAATGGGAAATGCTTTAGCTTAATATATATATATATATATATATATATATATATATATAATGTTGTATATGTTGTATTTGTGTTGTTTTAATTTTAGTAATTGCTTTTATAATCTGTTATTCTACCATTTTAGATTGCAAATTTATTCATTTTAATTTAAACTGGGAGATACTATGTTCATAGTTATATGTAATTTAGAATGCTTTTATTAATTTCATGTTTACTTTATTTCCTTACATAATTTTGATTAGTTGTAAAGTGTCCTCATCTTCAGACTACATTAATATTTCTCTATAATATCTGCTGTTCTCTTCTATCTACTTTTTGTTACAGTGTGCTTTTTGACATGAATGTACTTCTTGAGTTTCCTCTGATATTGTTGTGGCCGTCATTTCCAGATATATCTCTCTGTGCATGATTGGATCAGAATGCTGTTTAAATATTTGGGATTTATATTGGCTGTTATTTTATAATGTAGAGAAAAATATAATGACTATGCCATGAATTTTAACCCCAATAACTTTAGAATTAAAGTAGTATTTTTTCACATATAGGACTGCTTTGCTCAGGTAATATGTTCAATTAAAATACATAAAAGTAAAAACTACAATATATATATATACACACACACACACACACACACACACACACACACACATATATATATATATATATATAATGATTTAGACACTGACCAGTACTCCTCTATGAATTTTATTCCTCTTTACCCTGATTTTTTTTGCACTATGTGTTTCTGTTTATATGAAATATTTTCCACCCTTTGGAAATACTCCCTACTCAATTATGACTTGACTGGCACCAGGAACACGCTTGTAGTAGCCTTCTAATGGTAAATTTACATCCTCCCAGATTCTGTAATCTCAAAGTTTAAGGGAAACTCTTTCATGAAAATGACTTAAATCAAATTAAGTATCCTCTTGTGACAGCAAATTAAACTGTTTATTTTTAAATGTAAGTTCAGTTTCAGTATATCATTCAGTGAAATGGTAGAAAATCATTCACCATCTTTTATTTCCAAAGACTTTATTTCTTTTTTTTT
>JAQQSO010002128.1:0-14655 GCA_028658305.1 Pachyuromys duprasi | reverse complement strand
GAGGGCCAAATATTTGGGATGAGGTAAGGTTGAAATTTGTTTTCTATTAGTGCATTTGTGCAGTGTCCTGGAGGTGTTGGGTCTGATGACCAAGATAGATGTGAGTGCATACTTTAAAAGAAACTACCTAGAAGATGAGATTCTAATTTCTAAGTTTGAAATATATTTCATGGTTTTGCTCTTTGTTGTTTTCATTTCCGTTTTCCAATAAATCAGAAGCCATGCTCTGTTTCTTAGTAATGTTCATATTTCATAGGCAACAGTTTATGGTGCTAAGTAGCTACCATAGACATTTTATGCTTATTATTATACCATGATATTTTAGTTTTACCAATACCAATTTCTCAGTTTAGCTCTAGCCATACTTGTGTATTATACATTTAAAAATATTCTAGACAGCATGATTTGATGTGAACGGTCTGTGGTCGCTATGTTAAGAGACAGGGCAGTGTTTAGGTCTCTTTCTGTTGATGTGAATAAATGCTGTAACCAAAAAGCACCTTGGTGAAGAAAGGGTTTAATCTGTGTTACACTTTCCAGGTAGGGTTCATCCCTGAGAGAAGCTAAGACGGAAACTCAAGAGAGGAACCTGGAGCAGAAACCACTGATGAGTGCTGCTTTCTCTGTTCACCTACTTTTCCTATGTAGTCCAGGCTCACTTAACTAAATAAGATATTGCCCACAGTAGGCTCTGTCCTCCTATATCAATTGGCAATCAAGAAAATGCTCCACAAACATATCCACAGGCCAATCTGTGGAGGCAATTTTTCAGGAGAGTTCCTTTTATAAGGGTGTCAATTTGACAGCCAAGATTAGCCAGCACATTGTGACTGAGAGATCAGGATCATTTGATTGGGGTTTGTGTGCTGTTTCTTCTACAAAGTATGTGACTAATAAGAATTTTAAAATTGAATTTGGAAAAGAAAAATGTTAACAAACACAATATACATTATTAATTATAAGTTAACAACCAATATGGCAATGCTTTTCTGTAACCCCCAGGATTGGGGATACCCAGACAAGGTTATAACTGTAGGTTCAAGAACAACCTATCTAATTTGACTCCCAGTCATGGCTTAAAGCAAACTAAGCTAAATGGAAATGAACACCGCATATAAGTATAAACAATCCAAAGATGGGTAAAATATAGCCCAGGGCTTGGAACTCCGGTGTTGCTCATTCACATTTAAGCATTACATTTGAGCACTGGTTCTCTCTAACCCAAACTGAAAACAACACAGGAGTTTTGAAAAATCAGGCACAAGAAACTAGTTCTCAGTAGTTAACAATGTTTTTCTTTCAGAGGACTCAAATTCAGTTTACAGCAACCACTTGGGAGGCTCACAACCATTTAACTACAGCCCCAAGAAACATGACTCCCTCTTTTGGCCTTTAAAGGCGACTACACATGCATGCACATATACATATATGTCTATAAATAAAAAGAAAATTAATCTCTTTTTAAAAGAGAGACACTGAACCACCAGAATACACTGGATTCTGTATCTTAGAAATAGAGAAAGCTCCTAGAAACCAATGAAATGAGTAACTGAGAAGAAATGAGACCCTAACTACAATATGTTTTCAGGAACTTGATCATAATGCAAGGTCAAATATCTTAAATATGAAGAGTCTTTGGATTGATTTTAATTTTTTAAACTCAGAAACTAAATGGTGAGTGGAATGTCAGATGGTTAGAAGATAAGCTATGAAAATGAATACTTGAAAAGGATTGGAGTTTTGAGTGTTAGACAGAATGATTACTTAAAAATCCAGTCTCATGGATGACATTCAATACTTGTGAGGAATGGACAAAGAAAAAATATAGAAATACTGACAACATGACAAATTGACTTGTGTTTTAGAGAATGGCTATTACTACAGAAGCTATTTTTATCCAAAGCATTTGATCAATACCTGTATATTATTCTTCTGTCATATATATATGTAATTTTACAACAGTGACACGCATGTTTTCAGCGAAAAGGTAGATATAGAGACCATCTTTTCTCCTTGCTGCTCAACTGCTTATGGAATCGTCTACAAGAAGGCTGTATATGTTTTGTTGTAAATGTTGTCTAGCTAGCACAGCCTTTAATTAGATTGGTGAACTCACATCTGTTGGTCATTTTTTTAAAAAGCATTTTGTTTCTCACATCTATATATTTGTGTGTGGAGAAAGGTGCTCACTCCTTGGCATGAATGAGGTCAGAGGACAGTTTGTTTCATGGGGGGGGGGGGAATGATTCCTTCTTTCCACCATGTGAGTCCTGGGGACTGAGCTTAGGTGATCAGGCTTGGAGGAAAGTGCCCTTATCCACTGAACTGTCTCCCCAGACCACATCTGTACTTTTAAAGGTGAGCTTAGAAGTGAGTGACCTTGCTGAAGACGTGAAGACGGCCTTCCTTTACATTGACCACAGAACTTTTCCTTTGCTTTCGTTGTTTTTTTTTTTTTTTTTGCTTGTTTATTTTCTTACACTAAGTTTTATTATAGTATTCAGCTTGCCAAGACTTCCCTCACTCCTGGATTTCACAGCATGTGACTCAATGGAAATGATCTCAAGGTCATGAAATGAATGAGAGGTGTCACTGCCGTTCATTTCCTCTGTGTGCATTGGTATTATATCACAGCACCCAAATTCTCTGACCTTAATATATCAAACTGATTAAGAACTAAAATCATGACTAAGGTAGCTGGGAAGGCAACCTCATTCATATTAAAAATAAAGACATATGTGTGACAATTATTGATATAAATGCATTGACAGTGTTGAATTTGCTAACAGACTTTTTCTCTGATAGATGTGATTATTTCAGTAATATTTTGTTTCAGCTAATTAAATGTCTCTGTCTCCCCAAGTGAGGGTTATAGTATCCCTAAATTAAACTCTGTGTTATAGATGATAAGACATTACATTATTTTGATTTACATGGCTCTATTGGCTTTCTCCTTTTCTCCTTCTCTCCTGACCTCCTCCTCTTTTATTGTTACTATTTTCTTTTCTTCCCTTCCTATTATCTAGTCATCTACCTATCTACTATCTATCTACTTTAAAGAGGAGAAAATTTTTCCTCTATCTTCTGAGAATTAAGTCTATGCAAAGAACAGAGTAGACCCAGTAACAGAGAAAACTCTAATGTTTTATTACTAGGTATCACATTGAACAAAATGTGATAAGTACATGTGAGGTCTGAATTCTTGTGCATGACCTATAGATGGGAATGTCTGAGGTCACATTTCCAGAATTTCTTTCTGATTTTTTTTACCATATTTCTCTGATCACTCCCTTTTCGATATAGAATATCTATGATCTTTATTTCCTATACATCAATGTCCAGAGACACAAGGTGTAAGCTATAGAAGAGTCACTGAGGTTTGAAATTTAGAAAAGGATTTTTTCTTTGAGGCTGTCATTTATCACCCAGCCAAAAGCTATGTTTCCCAGGGCTCTGAGTAGATTCTGTTTGACCCACCAGCCAGCTGAATAAGATATATAACATTCATTATTTTTGTGATGTGGGTGTCAAATTATGTGCCTGTTAGTAGAAGTTACAATTTCATGGTTGTCAAGTGAGATGTGATTTCAATTGGACATAAATAATTGCTTTTATGTGTTACTAAGGAAGAAAACAAAATTGGAAAACAGATTTAATGTGCTTTACTAACTTACAAAGATCCTGTAATAGTTTCTGAATCTGTAAGATTCTGTTATAGTTTCAGAAACTGTTTGAAATGAGGAAAAGGATCAACAGGGGAGTGGAGAACGAAAGCAATGACCGTGAATATGATCAAAATACATCATACACACTCATACACATGTATGAAATAGTTCAACCTGTTATCATGGGTATTAGTTACTTTTCTGTTGCTGTTATAAAACACTGATCAAAGGTAACTATGGAGGAGGGTTTACTTGGTTTATAGTTCTAGGTCACAATTTTTCATTAAGGAAGTTCAGAGCAGGAACTCACAGGCAGAAACTACAGGGAGAAGTTGCTTGCCTTTGTAGATTCATCCTTGGCTAACTTTCTTATACAGTCCAACATTGCCTTCGTAGGGAATGGTGTCACCTACATTGGGCTGGGTCCTTATATACTAATTAACTATCAAGGCATCGCCGAACAGATGTGGCTACAGGCCAAGTTGATTGAGTCAATCCTTCCTGGGGCTCTTCTCCTCTCAGATGGCTGTGTCAAGTTGTCAGTTAAGGCTAATCAGGTCATTATGTACAATTAATACAGACTACTAAAAGCTTTTAGAAGACAATGCTTTTAAAATACGGGATTTAATTACTTCCCCACCACTGGACTTCTTCCTGCTCTTCAAATTGTGGAACCTGCTTGAGGTCCCTCAGGACATTCACTGACATATCCTCAGAATGTGCTTCACTTTCAGGTAATAGCAGGTGAAACAATGACAGAAGATGCCTACTGCATAGCTTCCTGAATTTGAGAAAAGAAGCACAGGGTGAGTTTGACATCTCCAATTACCATATGAAAATGATTACTGATGAAGGAAGCCTAATAGTTCACACCTGGGGTTCACTCATCACACATTTTCAGAGAAATAATTTCTTAACCATTTAGAACATCAGCAGCAAGACATTAGCTGAAAACAGAGGGACAATCTGACAACAAATGTGTCATAATGGCCCTGTTAGACAAAATTTTTAAATGGCTTCATTTACACATTGGCCACAGACAGCAGGATGTTCTTTCCACTGATGTGCAAATATCTAGCTATTCTCTCACATCCAAAGCAATGGTAATTTGTTGTTTTGGACATTGTGTGGTTTGATTCTAGATTAAACAAACAATAAAGCATTATCCCAATTCTCTGTAATTTGGGAAGAAAACAAAACAGTTGTATTTTAGCACAAGAAAAATAGGACGCAAAAAAAGGATCTTTCTAAACTGAAATGTAATGCACAGGGGTACATGGGTGGTGAGTCTGAGTTCACAGAAATTGAAGAACCAGGGCTAGAAAAATAGCTTGACAGTTAAGAGCACATGCTGCTATTTTGAATGGACTTGAGCCAGGTTCCCAGCACCCATGTCATTTGGCTCACAATGGCCTGTAACTCAAGCTACATGGTATCCAGGGTCCTCTTCTGCCTTCTGAAGGCACCTGTACTCATATGAACACCTCACCTGCTCACATACATACACATAAAATAAATATTTTCTTAGAAAAGAAAAATGAAATTTTTGGTAGACCTAATTTTTCTTTGTAAATATGTGTCCATCCAAGTGCCTTGACATGTTATTTACTAGGATTATCTCAAAACATATTACAGGTCAGATAAAATCATACAAGAAAGTTAATAATATATTAAGTATTCTTTGATTTATGGTACATAATGCATAACTTGCTATACATTTTCAAACTGATGCTTTTATTGTATTTGAGTATGTATCCATGGTGAGTGATACATAGTATGCTCTTTCTAAATGTTCCTTGAATGTACAGAACAATCTTTTCACACACAGATTTTTTTAATTATCATAACTGGCCTTTGGAGTAGTCTCTAATACTATTCTCTTTGTCTTTCTGTCATGTTAAGTAGCCTGAATGAGATAAAGAGTGTGGCTCAAGGTTACTCAGGTAGTTAAGGGCGAGGTAAAGCTTGAATATGATGTCTGCTCCAGCTTCAAAAGCTTGCTTTTTTCCATCATGCTTCAGTGTGTCTCTGAAGAGGTGATTAATGGCTTGACCCATCACATGCTGAAATGTGTAACTGAAATCTATGCACAGCAGCCTTCATGTTCATGGCAGCTTTATTTATATTAGCCAGAACCTGGAAACAACCTAGATGTCCCTCAACAGAGGAATGGATACAGAAATTGTGGTACTTTTATACAATGGAATACTACAAGGAAATCATGAAATTTGCAGGCAAATGGTGGGATCTAGAAAAGATCATCCTGAGTGAGGTACTCCAGAAGCAGAAAGACACACATGGTATGTAATCACCTATAAGTGAATATTAGACATATAATATAGGATAAACATACTAAAATCTGTACACCTAAAGATGCTAAGCAAGAAGGAAGACCCTGGTTAAGGTACTTAGTCCTCATTCAGAAAGGCCTCCGTGTTCCTTTACAGGGTCAGCTTTGGAAAGTGTATACACACACACACTATGTGAACTTTAAATATAAAATAAATTAAATATCATAATAAAACCCATTATAATTAATATATGCTAATAATAACACAAATAATAGGGGCTATGAGATGACTTAGTAGGTCAAGAAGTTTGCTCCCAAACCTGAAGACCAGTGCTTGAGCCTCAGAATCCACATGGTGACAGAAAACAACTGACTCCCCAAACTGTATCCTGACATTTACTCATGTGTCATGGAATGTGCCCCCATCTACACACAAAAAAAACTAAAAACAAACAACAACAAAAACTTCCTGTGGAATACATCTGCAGTTAAGAGTGTGGAATTTTTGTTCACATCAGGAAATGAGTAGTGAAAATGGTCTCTGTGTGCGCTTGGTCTCAGAGATCAGAAAAACACATTGTGGCGCCTTTGAAATTACAGTTTCAATTACAAGAGGGAAAGCTGTTGACTGTTGTCAGCAAATGAGGCAACAGAATCACAACTCTGGGTTTATTTTCAAATAAAAGAATTGGGGCAGAAGTGCACGGATTATAAGCATTACTGATTAACTCAGAGTCACCAATAATGTGTTCCTGTCACATTAAGGAAAGAAAGAAAAGTAATTCCACTTGGAGTTTAACCAGAGCAAGTTCTGATTTGAATTTTCTATTTCATACTCTCTCTCTTTCATTTGTGTGTGTCACTTCCTTATAAAGGGCTTCACTCTGGATTTATTGAACAGCAAAGAAGGCATCACATAGGGAAGGAATGGGATAATTTACACAAATCTTTCACAGAGTTATACAAAGGATTAAGTCATACCAAGTAAATCCAACTGACCCAGGTAACAAACATCATTGTTTATCAGCTAATAACCATAAATGGAGGCTTTTAATTTTTATGGTAGATCTTAGGAAGTTGCTTTCAACTTCTGTATTTACTGCTTTCAGCAGAAGCTACACATGATACTCATGGTTCAGGAAAGTCTGTGGAGGTGGAGGCAAAAGATTATAAAGCCAGAGGAGATGGGGAAAAACAAGGCAGCAAAGCAAACAAAATACAAAGGCAAACAAAATACATAAAAGGGGTGATACACATATGAACTCACAAAGACGATGGCAGAATACACAGGACCTGCACAGATCCAAGGCAGATGGGTTCCCAGTGCCAAGAGGGGAAGTGGACATAAGCCCTCAACCCTAACCCAAAAGCTATCCTGAACTGATGTCAATGGAACACTTATCTCCAATGGATATACAAACCATACTTAAGGGCAGGCCCCATGGTACCCAGTAGTAGTAGTAGATGGTCATGCAAAATGAACTGAATGGTGTTTGTGAAAGTCTTTTTTTTTATTTTGTTTTTGTCTCATAATTATCTGTTTGGCTTTAACTTTTTGTTACCTTATAGGTATTTTGCATATATATTACACTTTCCCATTTTGTGGTTTTTAAAAATCGGATCTCTGTGTATACAAATATATCTTGTACTTTTTATTTGACTCATTTTCCCCTGTTGTTTGTTTATTTTGTCCTATTCTAGTGTGGTTTTATTTCATTTATTTTTTTTTAATGAGAGTGAGAAAGAAAAGTTGTGAGTTTGGGTAAGTGGGAAGGATCTGACAGAAGCTGGGAGAAAAACCATCATCAGAATATATTGAATATATTGAATTCATGGGCTGGCTCTTTGATCACCTCCACGTGAGGGGGTAGCAGCCTTACCAGTCCACAGAGGAAGACAACGAAGCCAGCCCTGATGAGACCTAATAGACCAGGGTCAGATGGAAGGAGAGGAGGACATCCTCTATCATTGGACTGGGGAAGAGGCATAGGAGAAGAAGAGGGAGGGAGGGTGGGATTGGGAGGGGATGGGGGATGGGCCACAGCTGGGATACAAAGTGAATAAAGTATAATTAATTTAAAAAGAATATATTGTATGAAAATGTATTTTCTATACACACACACACAAAAAAAAACCAGATACACCTGCATTTTTTTCTGGGCAGGGGCATGGAAGAATGCAGAACTTACAGATGTATTAGCTTAGCCTGTAAATGTTAATTACATGGGAAATCCAGGGCAAGTAATGGTTGTTTTATTATTCTCTTTAAGGCAGGTTATACACAGAAGTTGAGTACATAGTAAGCTAGTGGTCTTAAGTGACCTCAGGGTGCATTATTAACTTTGGCTGTGAGGTCCAGCAAAAGTTCCAGTCCCTTAGAATGTAGTGATATTTTTATAATATTGTGTCAGCACACAGAAGTGTTATCTTCATGTGATTTGGTGTCTGACACATATATTTCTTGCTGGAGTTCTGACAGTTTGACAGATTCTGTGTCTTGCTTGAGAAACTGTGTGGATAGATAGTATTTGGATGATACATCTTAAGCCTCTTTCTGGGAAACATGAGTCCTTCCAAGACTGTACCTAGCATAAGCCCAGATGTCAGTGACAGTATCTGCACTCGGGTCTTACAGGACAAGGCTGAATTTTGGCAAGGGCTCCAGAAAAGAAGCTGGACACTGTGTCTTCTGGAAGCCTGAGCAGAACTGGATAGTAGTCAAAAGGTTATGAATACTCATGAAGAAACCCTATGGCCTTACAACTCAACCAGTAATGTTACTCCTGCCCAGCGCTCATCGAACCAGAGCTTATGGCTGATAGATATGCAGTTTCTGTGCAGTAAAGAGTATGAACGATTACTTTATAATATGCCCTCATATGGGAACAGAAGAAGAAGGAGAAGGTTGTGGAGAGAGTTCAGCTGGTAAAATGCTTTCCTTGCAAGCATGAGGACCTGCCCTTATCTTTAGAATCCACATTATGATTGCTAGGTGGGATGCTGAGTGCTTGTAATCCAGGTTGAGGACACAGAGACAAGAGGACCTTAGGAGCACTGATTAGCCAGTTCAGTAGAATCAGAGCACTCTCACCTAATTTCAGAGATCCAGTCTCAAAAGTCAAAAAATAAACAGTGTTGTTACATAAGGATGTCCTCTGGCTTCCACACATGTGCACATACACATACACACACACAATTCCACTTTCAAGTACATATGCACACAGGAAAAAAATTAAAAAGGGAAGAACATTCAGAAACATATCCTTTCTCAGTTTATGTCAAGCAGGGTTGACATAAAAAATGTTGCCTCTTTCTAAGCTGAATTGCTAATTTGGGGATGTTAGTTTAATCATAATGCATAGAAATTCTGATACCTAGTAGAGATGTATAAATCAGTTGATCTTTTGCTTAAGAAACACAAAGCAATAATTAAAATGACAAAAGTGATAAAAATAAGTTAGCTGATAAGTGGTATGGAGATAAATAGCTGCAGAATAAGTACTATGCTGGATAGGTTACACGATGAAAATGGGTTGTAGCAAAATTAAAGATTTAAATGGAATACCGCGTCATTAAAACACAACCAACCAGAAAGGTCAAATTTGGTTCCTTGGTTATGAAATATTTCAAAGTTTCTGTTCTCTTGAATATAATAAAAATCCAAAAGGCAAAATATAATGAGTGTACAAAAAAACTGAAAGAATAAATTTTGCTGTAACCAGTAAGTAATGGATCTCAAAACAAATAAGTCATATTCAAGATATACCCAGGAGATCAGAGATTAATAATCTCTTCAGTCATAGATTAATAGCTTTAATTTACAAAAGAATCTTAGTAAATTAAAAAATCCTAAGGAATCTTAAGAGTAGCCAAAGACATGCATTTGTAAATTAATAAATAAAACAGATACCCTAATAGGATTGTATTTTTCAAAACACAAATGTTAAAGATCTGTGACTTTAGAACCATAAATCACATTTTAAAATTTTAGTTACTGCAGTAATCATAAACAAACTTTTAAGCAAACATCTATTATAGTTTATTAAGTATGAGGAGGCAGATGTCACCTGATACTCAGTGGTGTTAAGGGCTCAGCAGCATGGGCATGGTTTGGCTATCCTCCCACTGTGGAAGTAAACAGTGCATAAGGCACAGTTGTATCAATTAGAAACTAAATTGGCACAATATAAACTAAAGTAGTTGTGATTTGATTTATGTGGTGGTAGTTTTCTTAGTAACACAATGAGAAGCCTGAAGACACGAGCATCCACAGGTAGCAGACACCTCCCATAAGCCATCAAATCTGCCTACCCACACACCACATACACAAACATCACAGCACATATATACATCATGTAAGCCACCTTAAACAACACCCATATTGTGTACATATACACACACCATGTATGCACACACATCACACATTCATACTACTCACTACATACACATAATACATACATCATATATCACACTATATAGACACCCGTATCATACACAGACACTAAACATAGTACACACACACACACACACAAACACACACTTCACATTTCTTAGTGAGGGTTTCTATTGCTGTGATAAAATGTCATAACCAAAAGTAACTCTGAGAGAAAAGACTCACAGTTACATGTAACAGTTCATCATCAAGAGCAGTGAGGGCAGGAACTCAAACAGGGTAGGAACCGAGAGACAGGATGTGATGCAGAGACCATCAAGCGTTCCTTCTTTAGGTTTTCTCCTCATGGCTTGCTCAGCATGTTTTCATATAGAACCCAGGACTGCCTGCCCAGGAATGGCCCTCTCAATCAATCACTACTTAAGAAAATTCCCTACAGGCTTGCCTATAGCCACATCTTATGGAAGCATTATCTCAATTGAGGCTCCTTACTCTCTGATTACTCCAGCCTTACCAAGTTTCCGTTAAACTAGCCATTACCATACCACTCCTCTCTTACATACACACACAGGTATACACACATACCACACACAAACACACAATCACCACATCATACCACAATACAGATGCACCCCTTTCCTTAAACACACACACACACACACACACACAGAGAGAGAGAGAGAGAGACTGTATTGCTGGGAATCTTGCAGAAAGGTAATTTGTTTTTGATAGACAATAGTCTGCTCAAAAGTTCGCCTGTACTTTACTTTCGGGAATTCAGTTCTCATCTATAAGAAGTAATCCTAGAAATTTTTCTATCAATTGGCAACCCCAATTTAGTCTCAGTTCTTATGGAGGCTGACTTAGGAGAAACCCTTGAGGCCAGGAATTCAAAGTTGGCCTTGGAAATAACCTTAGAAAAAGTCTCAAAATTAAATAGACAAGCAAAACTCCCATTTACCATTAAGGGATCCCAGATATAAATGCAGCAAGTATTTTTATAAATACTTTGTTAAAAATAGTAGTTACAACATTGGGAATCTAGGAAAATGTAAGTAATCAAATAACAACAGAGGGGCTAGACAGATGTATTAGGGGATAAGAGCACACACTTCTTTTGCAAAGAAGCCAAAACCATTCAATGGAAAATTACTCAGGGATTAAAAAAAAAAAACAAAAAAAAACACAAGGAAATCATGAAATCTGCAGGTAAATGGTGGGAACTGGAAAAGATCATCCTGAGTGAGCAGAAAGACACACAGAGTATATTCTCACTCATAAGTGAATACTAGACATATAATATAGGATAAACATACTAAAATATGTACATCTAAGGAAGCGAATCAGGAAGGGGGACTCTAGCTAAGATGCTCAATTCCCATTCAGAAAGGCAAAGAGGATGGGCATTGGAGGAGGGAGGAAACAGGGAGCAGTTATCTGGGGTTCTTCTCATGGAAACTTTTGGTGCAACCTCTGGCTGCCTGTCCCACTCCTGTGCAGGGTCTGGAGCCTGCAGGTCAACTACCCACTAGTACTTCTGAACTGTCCACATATAAATGTGTTTCTTGGTGGCCTGAACTCAAACTCTGCCATCCAATTGTGCTACAGGAATCTCCAAAAAATGTCCGAGAGAGGCCTGCAGGCCTGACCTAGTGTTACTGTGAGGAGGAGTTAGGTAGGCCCCACCAAGCAGTCGGGATTGCATCCTGACAGCCCTACAGGTTTCCATTGGCTGATGGCTCATACTCAGTTGAAGATGTCCTGGTCCCTAGAGTAACCATCGAGATGAGGGTAGCCAACGTTGTTCTCCTTAACAACGTCTGGCTACTGTCCTACAGCTACTCTTTAAGTCGCTTTAAATCTCCACCCCCGGTCCCAGACAAGACTGGAACACCCCTTCCCTGAGTCTCTTCCTGTTAGCAGTTTGGGTGACTGTGGATCCAGTCCAAGTAATAACACCTTTATTCTGCTCCCCAGTCTCTTTCTTCCCCTGCTGTTAAATAGACTTCTTTCATGTTTTCACTAAAAAAAAAAGTACAAACAAATACAAATACATTGTGATTGAAAGAACATACCTGGATGGTTAGGAGGAGTATGTCTTTCTAGAATATAATATGGGAGTCAAGAATGATGCTAAGCAAAGGTAGGACACAGCTAGATGTAGCCATATGGCTCATTGATTATAGAGCACTGGACACAGCTGTTCTGAATGAACTTCATTTGCCTTGTTATTGAAACATACGGTCCCTAATAATTATGTATTAGAAAATTCTTGGAGCTGGGTGTGGCTGTGCATACCTATAATCCCAGCCCTCATGGGACTGAGTTTAGTCAGGTCCCAAGTTTGAAGCTAGTGTGAGCTGCATGGTGAGGTTCTTTCTCAAGAGACAAAAAGGGTGGAAGAATAGAGGGGTGAGGGCAAGCACATAAAAGTCACTTGCCAAGTAAAAACATCTGAGGGAAAGTAATGACTTAACTGGAATATATGGCCCTGGGCTGGATTCTATTTAGATGAGACTTATTGTAAAACACTTTTTGGAGATATAGGGAAATTTTCCTATATCTTCCTTCCCTTCCTTGCTTCCTTGTTTCCCTCCCTCCCTCTCCTCCTCCCTCCCCCTCCCTCCCTTTGTCCCTCCATCCCTCCCTCCCTCCTTCCCTTCCTTCCTTTCTTCCTTCCTTCCTTCCTTCCTTCCTTCCTTCCTTCCTTCCTTCCTTCCTTCCTTCCTTCCTTCCTTCCAATCATTGGCAAAGAAGAGACTGTGGCAAGCATTTGGAGAATATTTGGGAATCTAGAAAATAGACATTTGGATGTGTGTTGCAAACAATGCCAAATAGTCCCATGTACTTTCAGCTGGCTCCAGGTCTGTTTTCTTCAGGGCCCCTTCAGCATGACAGTTTTGCTGAGGACACAAGGTGCTCAAGCTTTGTCTCCTTCTGTTGTGACTTTGAGTACTGAGCTACAGTTGGTGTGTAAATGCTGACACCATCTGAGTAGTGACAGGTCTTGAGATACTCAGAAGGCAGTATCCCAGGAGCCTCCTTAATAATCATTTATTGACTTTTATGACTGACATGTGGTCAGCATTTTCTTTTCTTTTTTTAAAATTATTTTTATTAATTACAGTTCATGCACGTTGTATCCCCCCTGTAGCTACCTCCCTCCTGCCCTCCCAATCCCACCCTCCTTTCCTCTTCCCCACCTGCCCCCTCCTCCAGTCCATTGATAAGGGAGGTCTTCCTCTTCTTCCCTCTGATCCCAGTCTATCAAATCTCATCAGGAGTGGCTGCTTGTCTTCCTCTGTGGCCTGGCAAGGCTGCTCCGTACTCAGGGGGAGGTGATCAGAGAGCAGGTCAATCAGTTCCTGTCAGAGATAGTCCCTGTCCCCATTACTATGGAGCCCACTTGGATACTGAACTGCCATAGGCTTCCTCTGTGCAGGGGTCCCAGGCCATCTCCATAGTGGTCCTTGGATGGAGTATCAGTCTCATAAAAGACCCCTGTGCCGAGGCTTTTTGGATGTGTTGCTCTCCTTGTGGAGCTCCTGTCCTCTCCAGGTCTTACTATCTCCCACTTTTTCATAAGATTCCATGCACTCTACCCAAAGTTTGGCCATAAGTCTCAGCATCTGCTTTGAAACCCTGCAGGGTAGAGTCTTTCAGAGGCCCTTTGTGGCAGGATCCTGCCTTGTTCCCTGTTTTCTCCTTCTTCTAATTTCCATCCTCTTTGCCTTTCTGAATGGGGATTGAGCACCTTAGCCAGAGACCTCCTTCTTGATTAGTTTCCTTAGGTGTTCAGATTTTAATAGGTTAATCTTATATTATATGTCTAATATCCACTTATGAGTGAGTGCATGCCCTGTGTGTCTTTCTACTTCTGGGATACTTCACTCAACATGATCTTTTCCAGTTCAGCCTTTTCTTATTTTTTTAATGTAATGTATTTATTTTTATATCAATCACAGGTTAGGTACTTTGCATCCCAAGCATAGCCCCCTCCCTCATTCCCTCCCACCCTCCCCAACCCTCCCTCATCTCCTCCCCGCCCCCTCCAAGACCACTGACAGGGGAGGACCTCCTCCCCTTCCTTCTGACACCAGATCATCTTGTCTCTTCAGGGCTGGATGCAATGTCCTCCCCTGGGATCCAGCCAGTCTGTCACTCCCCGGCATGTATGGGGAAGGGTCAAAGAGTCAGCCATCAAGTTGAAGACTGAAACAGTCCCTCTTTCCCTCACTAGGGTCTTCAGTCCGACACCAAGCTATCATGGGCCCCATCTGAGCAGGGGTTCCAGGCCACATCCACAC
>JAQQSO010002127.1:0-14656 GCA_028658305.1 Pachyuromys duprasi | reverse complement strand
GGAGGGAGATGAGGGAGGGAGTGGGAGGGTAGGAGGGACTGAGGGAGGGGGCTACGCCTGGGATTCAAAGTACCTAACCTGTGATTGAGATAAAAATAAATAAATTAAAAAAAAAAGAAAAGAACAAAATAGAAAACAAGTGTATTTCCTCGTAGGTAACAATCTGTAGCAAACCACACCCTCTTTTGCAATTGATTGTGAGTTGCCAAAACCCACTCTGCACCCAGATTCTGTAACACAACTCATGTACCTAAGGTACAGGGAATATCACAATGGAATGGAAAGGAAGATTGTGAAAGCCAGAGGTCCATGAAATATGATGTGAGATTGTGTCTTTTAGAAACAATAGGTATACTACAACCATAATACTTTAACAAGGTGTCTGCCTACACAAAAACTAAAACAATGCCATTAGACATGTTAATGTAGAAAGCAGAAATCTGAAGGAGCTCAAGATCTACTCAAGAAAACTAGTGGTTACAGAGAGGGAAAACTGGTCTTTTCCAGTTATGAGTCACCTAATTATCCAATATCAAGTAAGTGATCAACTCTAAAACCACCCACACATATATATGTGTGTGTATATATATATAGGCAACAATAAGAGAACTCACTACGTATACACACACACACACCACATAACATTAACATTAAAAATAAGTTACAAACTTAAGAGGAGGTGATGACAAATGGAACATAGCAGAAGTTTGAGGGAGAAAAAGCAAAGGGTAAATTATATAATTATATTCAATTAAAATTTTTTCCATGAAAGTATAAAAATTTATGAATTTAATCTTCAAGCATATGGGCAAAATGTTCAGATTATTTGTTTAGCTTAATGTTTTAGTACTACTACAATACTTTAATTACATACTCACTAGCAACATAGATTTTTTTCTATGAACTCATGATCTATTCTCCATTCCTTTCATTTAGGCAAGAGACATAATTAGCAAAATTTGAAGAAAGATCCTCATGCAAGAACATGGCTCTTATCTCTTCAGAATTCTCATCTTTATCTGCAGTCACAGAGAGCTACATATCCTGCAATGAACAGAAGCTGAAATGCTTTATCTAAATCATCTGCACTCAATAAATATTGAAGCAAACTCTTGTGCTATTGCTCCTTATGACAAATATCCTTAAGTAATTGGAAGATTCCCTTTGTGGAACTAGTACCTTCAGTCATACCAAAATCAGGGAGTAAGGCTTTTCGTATGGAAATTTCTTTTCCTCAATTACACTAGCATAGAAGGCCAGCCATTAATACTCCAGGCTTTGTAAGAAGGACCAGATCTTGCTGTTGCATAATGTATAATGTATCAATTAAACTACAGATGTTTCACATAGAACATTTTATTTACCACAAATATGTTGCCAGTTCCACTGAAAACAAGTGAACTACTTAATAATAATAATGAATTTTAAAAGATTAACTTTCTTACTTAATTTTAAAGTAAATTTATTACAATTTATTCCCTTTGCAACTCAGCTGTAGGCCCCTCTCTCATTTCGTTCTGCTCCCACCCTCCTTCCTTCTTCTCCCGCTTATGCCCCTCCCATACTCCGTTGATAAGGGAGGTCCTCCTCCCCTACCATCTCACCCCAGTCTATCAGGTCTTATCAGGACTGCATGGATCCTCTCTCTCTGTGGCTTAGGTAGGCCACCTCACCAGGGAGAGGTGATTAAATTGCTGGCAACTGAGTCCATGTCAGAGGCAGCCCTTTTAAAGACTCTACCTACCAGGGTAATGAATCAGATGTTGAGACTCATAGACAAACATTGGGCAAAGTGTGGGGAATCCCATGGGAGAACAGGGAAACAGAAGGACGTGGAGGGCACAGGAGCTCCATAAGGAGACCAAAAGAGCCAAAAAATCTGGGCTCATTGGGTCCTGTAGAGACTGATGAATCAATCAAGGACCGTGCATGGAGATGATCTAGACCACTTCTCAGATGTAGACCATAGGCAGCTTAGTTTCCATATGGGTCTCTTAATAAGGGAAAGAGGGTTGATCTTAATATTTATTAAATATACTTAAATACTGTGCTCACTATATAACATTGCTATTATGTGCCTTTTATGAATGGCTTTTTACGTATGATTGCCTCCTTTGTCCAGGGTGAAGCTTTTGACACACTATGTCACATCTTCATTAACTATTTTAGAGTAGTAAGTTATCAAGAATGGAGAGGATGGGCAGTCAGTCTTGTAATTATGTTCTTTCCTTTGTGTTTTCACACTGTACTTTGAATGGCAGACTCTCACAGTTCCATCACATGCACTTTTAAATGAAAAGTCATTTAAAATCCATCAAGTCTAGTGAGCTGTAACTTTATCTAACCAGCAGAATTTTTTTAAAATAAGTTTGTTCATGGAACCTAGAATTAAAAACCAGACAGAAAGTAAAACATCCCTGTTAAAAAGCACAGAAGCTCAGCCCAGCCCCACCCAGAACCCTGCAGTCCCTGAGCACTTAATGTTCGTTCAATCTGATCTAAACCTAGAAAACTCAAAAATGATCTTTTAAACTTTAGGAACTGAAGATATGGTAACTTATTCTCTATAGCAAACTCCTAAATAGTGCTTGCCTGCTGTTATATTTTTGTTCTTTAGTGAATATTTTATACAAAACAATCCAGACATTTGAAAATGGACAATTTCAAACATTCACCCCCATAAAATTATTTATATTGCTGCTCATCACTGTAATTTTGCTACTGTTATGAATCATAATGTAAATCTCTACATTTTTCAATGGTCTTGGTGACCCCTGTCAAAGGGTCACTTGACCCCATACTGAGGACCACTGCTGTGGGGCACAAATCCAAGTGTCAAAAGCTTCTCAGAGGAGTGAAGGATGTTCTATTTCTACAC
Organism: Pachyuromys duprasi; assembly: GCA_028658305.1. Lineage (NCBI taxonomy): Eukaryota > Metazoa > Chordata > Mammalia > Rodentia > Muridae > Pachyuromys > Pachyuromys duprasi. The sequence continues at coordinate 11,778 of JAQQSO010002127.1, read as the reverse complement.
CAGTCTCTGAGGTTAGCACTGTGCTTTACACAGAGAATGACATTTTCCTTTGCATTTAGACAAAGAAAAAGAGGAATCAAACAGCAAAAGATATATAAAGTTTGGTTTTTGGCAAAAGCCACCCATTCTTAGAGAACCAAAGAAACTAAAAAGATGTTGAATTGTTCTACCATGAATTAGTAAGAAAAATTAAAATAATGGAATATGTATAATTAAAAAGCAATGCCATTGATCAAAAGTTAATTATTTTATACAAAAATACAGTAATAAACTAGAATTACTTGAGAATCTTCTATTTTAGTTAATTTTGGAATATTCTTGCCAATATTAAACATAGATATTTTAAAACAATCAATTTCATTTCTTTATTTTAATTCCTAATTTGTAATTTTCATCTTTATATGACTTTGTTCTAATATAACAATAATACTGTAGGCTCTTCCTTTTATTTTGTCACACCATTTTTCTAGTAGTTATTTCTTGAAGTAGTTACTTTCTCAACAAACTATTTCAAAAATCATGCTTACATGACAGCACGTAGCAGTCACAAAACACAATGATCTACTAATATTCTGGTAGCAAGTATGAAAATAAATTTGCTTTTTTGTGGTCTTACAAAGTATATTGAAATTTTAAACAGTCCTCACAGTTGATTTAGATAAACCTGGAAGAAAAATAAGTTAAGCATTTGTAGTACAAATACAGCAAATTAAGCCAATTGGATATTTTGTTTTAAAATATTTATGTTTAATATGGGCAAGCCATTCCAAAATGAACTGTCATTTAATATTTGTGTATCAGTCAGCTGCTTTATTTTCCACAATTGTAGGAACACTACAATTTTGTGGTTTATAAACTCATATCATATGTGAACTGTGTTCATGTCCTTGTAAACAGGGTGACTGTGTTCTCTATATAGAATGAAACAGAGATTGTGTAGGATGAGTGACCAAGGAATTATGCATGTGCTTTTAACTTGTTTGTTCTTTATATTCACATTTAATTGGCCAAAGTATGATATTGAACAATCTTGAAGATCATGGTTTAGAAAGTGTACACATTCTTGTCATGACACATGGCACATGAAAAAATTAGATTCATGAAAATTTGTATTCTCACTTGTACATTCCAAAAATTCTGATAATACATTCACACATCACACACACAGGCCACGTGCACATACACTGCAAGCTTAATCAGGGAGAGAACAAAGATACACATTTAGGTGTTTCAACCCAGAGTCTGCTTAACACTTCTGCTGTCAGTCCTTTCCTGTGGGAAGATCCAGAAATCACTAAATTTGGGTATCATGTGAAATTGTGTAGCACTAATCTGTGTTAACTTCACATACAGGAACAATTTCACTAATACAGTATCTTTAAAACATGATACCTTATCTGTTTCTATCAGCTGCTGGGTGGAGCCACTCCCATCTGCAAGAAGAGGGGAGAATTGTTAATCATGTCAGGGGATAGCTCTCTCCCATGGAATGAGTCTCAGGTTGGGCCAGTTGTAGGCTGGATATTCCCTCAATCTCTGCTTTATTTTTGTCTCTCCACATCTTATACTCAGGGTAAATTTTGGGTTGAAGTTTTTGTAGGTGGGTTGGTGTTTCCCTCTCTCTACTAGTTGTGTCTAGTTAGAAGGTGGCCTCGTCAGTCTCCATGACCCCTATTACTAGTAGTCTGAGCTAGAGTCACCCTCATATATTCCCAGGAGCCTACCCTGTGGAAGGTCTCCAGACAGTCACAGAGAAGTCCTGGCCAAGGCTTTCCATCTCTCTGCAAGCCTTCTGTGTTCCAGCCTCCTTCTTCACTCTCCTCAGGTCTGATATCAACCCTCATTCCTCTCCATGTTCCTTCTCTGAAATTGGGTGGAGCTCACAGAATCTTGTGGAAAAGTTGGGGGAAAGAAGAAAGGACCCAGAGAGGACAGGAGCTCCCCAAGAAGACCAGCAGAGCTTACTAACCAGGGTCTGTGGAAGGGTGGATCTGTGGAGCCTGATGCACAGACCAAGACCAGGCATGGTCTGGATTTAGACCCCTACACAGAAGTAGTGGATGGGCAGCTTGGTCCTCATATGTGTTCTCTAGTAAGGTGAATGGGGGCTGACTCTGAAAAGGACTCTCTTGCCTGCAGTTTGATCACTTTCCACTGGTGGGGCTGCCTCACCAGGCCATAGGGGAAGAGGGTGCTCTCAGGCCTGATGCAACATGGCATGCTGGAGTAGTTAGGTGGGTGGCTCCCCTTCTCAGAAGAGTAGGGTAGGGGAAGAGTGGAAACAGGGAGAGAGAGTGAAACCTAGGGGAGAGCACAGAGGGGAGTATAGCTGGGAAGTAAAATGAATAAATAAAAATTAAAATTAGAAAAAAATATATACTTTAAAGATATTTTTGCAATTTAAAAATGTGTAGTTAGCTGAGGTTAGACAAGCATGCAGCCCACAAATTTACTTGATGCTTTCCACCTCTCATATTTTGCTTGCAACTACTCATAACTGGGATCACAATCTAAAGACCTTCAAAATTGCTAAAAATCAAAATACTAGAATGAAGTATTCAGCATAATTGGTACAAAATAATTGTATAAAGATTGAAAATGAAAGATGTGTTCTTATACTTCAACTTTACTTCCTGTTTCTTTGTCCACATACATTCAACACCTATGGTCGACATGTGAAAAAACAGTTAGGACATGGTTAACCAAATCATTTTTGTTGTTGTTTTGTTTCATTTTTCATTTTTTTTGAGACAGGGTTTCTCTTTGTAACCTCAACTGTCCTAGAACTCACTCTGTAGACAAGACTGGTCTTAAACTCATGGAGATCCACCTGCCTCTGCCTCCCATGTGATGGAGTTAAAGTTGTGTGTGCCACCTCACTGTTTAAGTCAGTGTTTCTATTGCTGTGATAAAACACCATAACCAAAAAATAAGTTGGGGGTGAAAGGGTATATTGAGCTTATAATTTCACATTGCTGTTCATCACCAAAAGAAGTTAAGACAGAAACTCAAACAGGGAAGGACCTTGGATACAGAGGCCATAGAGTAGGCTGCTTACTAACTTGCTTCCTGTGGCTTGCTCAGCCGGCTTACTGTTGTTGTTGTTGTTGTTTTTAATATAATTTTAGTTTATTATAATTTATTCACTTTTTATCTAAGCTGTAGCCCTACCCTCTTCCCCTTCCAATCCCTCCCTTCCTCCCTCCCTCACCTTCTTTTATGTCCCTTCCCCAATCCACTGATAGGGGAGGACCTTCTCCCCTTCCATCTGACCTTAGCCTATCAGGTCTCATCATAGTTTTCCTCTAACCTGGTCAGGCTGCTCCCCTGTCAGGGAGAGGTAATCAAAGAGCCAGCCACTGAGTTCATGTCAGAGACAGAACCTGCTCCCCTTACTAGGGTACACATTTGTAGACTGAGCTGCCACAGGCTACCTCTGTGCAGGGGTTTAGGTTATCTCCATGAAAGGTCCTTGGTTGGAATATCAGTCTCAGGAAAGACCCCAAGGCCCAGAATTTTTGGTTCTGTTGTTCTCCTTGTGAAGCTCCAAACTCTTCCAGGTCTTTCTATCTCCCCCTTCTTTCATAAGATTCCCTGCACTCTGCCCAAAGTTTGGCTGAGTCTCAGCCTTGGCTTTGATACCCTGCTGGGTAGAGTCTTTCAGAGGCCTTCTGTGGTAGGCTCCTGTCTTGTTCCTTATTTTCACATTCTGATGTCTATCCCATTTGCCTGCTTTCTTATGGAAGTCAGGGCACCAGCCCAAGGATGGAAGCACTTACCATGAACTAGGCCTTCTGTCTTTCATCTCTAGTTTAGAACATGCCTTACAACTGGGTTTCATGGAAGTATTTTCTCAACTGAGGCTTCTTCCTCTCTAATGACTCTAACTTATACAAGTTGACATACAACTCATCTAGTGCACCCAGTGGTTAACAGGTTTTTTTTTCCTCCCTCTTTGCGTAATTTAAAGTTTTAGCAAACTTCATTACTTCTAGGGGATTTAACTGACTTTAGGAAAAATTCCACTATGCCTTGAAAAAAATTAGTTGCAAAGCCATGTTAAATTTATTGTCTTCTGAAAATTTGTGTAAACTCCATTCATGCTCAGTAGTTAAAGTCAAAGAGTAGAATCAATCAATCACAATGTGAGCTCAGCATCGTGAAGATTAAACAAATATTCAGTGAATCACCCATTCCTTTTAGTATTCTACTTGTGACAATGGAAAGTCAGAGATTTGGCTTTCTAAAGCAACATATACCATGGTATGTTATAGATAAATGTTTATCTTTCAAATAAGAAACAACACCATTCCAGAATGCATTTCTTTCTGGTCAACTCCAGACGACTCACTGACTTTAGCATAGCAAATGTTGATCTGCTACTAGAACAAATACTTTCTTTATGTAAAATCTTAATCTTCAGAAAGAGTATTATTGGGTAATATATCCATTCCTCAACTTTTGTTAATCTTTTGGTTACAACAAGTTAAATATCAAAATTTATTCTTTCATTCTTGGTAGTTTTTGTTTTTTTCTTCAACTATCACTGGTAGTATGTGTGGACTTTATTATTAGCATCAGAAAAGACACCTTCATTTTTATGTTTTAGACATAATATGACCATCATTTGACTCTGAATGAAATCTTAAATCATCCTGTAACGAAAAGTTGAACAAATGATTCCAAGACAAATTATAAAATATTTATAAATAATGTTTTGAAGGTATAGTTAAAATGTGGAAATCTTCAATAAATATCTTGTACGTTGAAATTGAATTAATTAAATATGGCAAAATTATTTCATTGGCACCAAAGGCTAGCATCAAACCCAGCAGAACACATTCTGAGTAATCAGACTATCTTTGCCACTGGAAATGTATGGAAAACTCAAATGGGTACTTTTTATTTACAATCTGTAGTCAAAGTTCATTTTTCAGGATGTTATATTTTAAATAGTCAAATTTTATCAGTGATTTCCTTCTGTTATCACTCTAGTATAGATGGTCAAATACTGCAAAATTTTATATTTAAAATAAATTCTTATTTTAGATGTCTTTTAAAATACATTTATGAGGTTAAAAACAAAATTAGAGTTGATGAGATGGCACAGTAAAAGCCCTTGCCACACAAGTCTGTGACCTGAGTTTGATCCTAGGAACTCAGCTCACTTCAAGGATATGCTCCTGGTTGTTTATCACATTGCAGTGGATCTTTCCACCTAAGAGTATAGTGGCAGCACGAATTGATCTCATGTTAAAAAAAAAAATTAAAGACACTAGGTTGGGTGGTTATAAACATAGGGATGTGCCTAAAGGGGAAGAGGGATATCATCATCTGTAATTACTCCTGAGGAAAAGGAAAGCAAAGAGATCTGCATGGAAGCTGCTTAAACTCTTGCTACTCTGGATTCTAAGTCACACTAGAGAGAAATCCTGCCTCAAAAGCAAGGAGAGTTAAGGCTTCCTAACTATCACCATACATGTTATCATGTCTATTGTTATCTTAGCTCAGCTTCTGTTCAGACAGTCATATTGGTGAAGTTTTATTGGTGTACCTTCACTAATTTCTAGGAGACACAATATTATACCAAGCTTACTCTCTTCCTGGCTCTCAAAACATTTCTAACCTTCTTGCCCCATGCTCCCTGAGCTTCAGGTGATGAAGTTGTATTGTAGATATATCTATTTAGACTGGGCTTGACAACTCTGCATTTCATTGGTTGTGGTTTTATGTAAGGACCTCTAGCTATTACAAAGAAGTGTCATTGATAAGTGGTGAGGACTGCACTTACCTGCGTTTATAAGAATACATGCTTTAAATATAAATTAGGAATGATCTATTTTTATAAAATTCTGGCTATATTTTCTTCAAAACTGATGGCTTCACCAGCCCTGGGTAGTTGGCTGTTTCCAATACCAGGCTTGATTTCCCACGTGTTGTGCTGTCTTGAGTTTCATTTGAGAGCTGGTAGATACCACCAACATATGAGTGCCACACTATATCCTTAAGGTAATCATGCCATGCTGGTCAGGGCATCATTGCTAATTAGGATTGTTGGTACCTTTCCTCCTTTGCAAACTTCCTGGTGCCTTTTGGTACAACAACAGCTAATCTTCAGGGAGGAGGTGTTAAAGTAGGTGCTAGCACAAAGACCTCTGGGTCTTGTGTCTGAAGTGCATGGTGTCTTTAGCAAAGAGTCTTACATTCTACCTCTGGGGAGTAAGCGATGGCAATAGCAATAGTTTGTAGTGTTTCGGGAAGCAACTTAGGAATGCTGACAGTAGGAGAAATAGTCTACTCAGGAAGGACCACCAATTGATTATTAAGTATGAAATGGTCAGCGCTAAAGCATATATATGTAACATTATAGAGACTGAACAGGTTGTATTTTTTTATTCAGATTATATTTGTATATATACATATGTGTATAACCACTAATGAAAACTGAGCACTCGGACAGGAAAGACAGAATAAAGGACTTAATAAGGGAGTTTGGAGAGAGGATAGGGAATGGGAAATTTATACAATTATATTATAACATAAAATAAAACAAAACAAGACAACAAAATTGTAAAAGCAAAAACCTAGGAGGTGAAGACTAACTTCTGGAAGGTTTCCTATTATCTCCACAGTACTCTGTGGTATGCATGCCTACATCCATGCATGCACACATGCACAAAGAGAAACAATCAAAATGCTTTATGAAGCTGAGAAAAAATTAAACGTTATGAAACTACAGCTTACATTTCTGCCTCCACTTACGGCACTCTTAGGCCTTTGGCAGAAAGGGAAGTCTCTTCTCATATTTAATGTGGTTTATAAAGTTAAGATGCAAAGACCCATCAGACACTGTTTATAAAAACCTGCTTAGTATTTGCTTTGATGTCGAACTTTTCTTAATTATTAGATTTATTTTGAGACATAGTTTCAGAGACCTTAGTCCATAGTCACAGTTTCTATGATGGGATCCTGTGGTGAAGCAGATTATCATGTTCCGGAGTATGTGACCTAGACAAGTGCTTCCCTCATGGAAAGATGGAAAGAAAATGAGAGGAAGACTCTTTAGTCCCAACATTTCTTTCAAAGGCCTCCCTACAATGGCCCACTTCCTGTAACCCACACAACTTCCTGTATTTTCTTCCACTTTTGAGTGTCACCATATGATATGGTGCAAACTCACAAATAGGTACCCTGGAGTGCACCTACTTTCAAAGTGTAATGAGCTCTAAAAATTCCTCCTCCAACAAACTATTATGAATATTTATTATTAACTATGATGCACATAAAACAATGATGACATAGGAAGTAATCATTCAATAAAGGATAATTCTATTCTTTCTCCAGTTCACCCTTCCCCACATGCTTTGTTTTCCTAATTTCTTCCTCCAATTTATCATTCTTTGAGGAATTCCATTATAATGTATACATATAACCTTGTACTTGTACTAGTCAAAATATTTCAGTGCAGCTTGAATCTTTAAAACTTTTGAAACAGAGCCTGGAGAGATGACTCCATTGTTAAAAGCAGTTACCATTCTCTCAGAGGACCCTATTTTAATTCCCAGTACACACACGGCAGCTCATAGCCACCTGTAACTCCAAATACAGGGGATCTGGTGCCCTCTTTTGATCTTCAGGCACACATGTGCTGCATAGAAATGCATACAAGCATGATTATCCAATATTATATGTCTAAAATCCACTTATAAGTGAGTGTATAACACTTTTGTCTTTCTGCTTCTGGGACACTACTCAGGATGATCTTTTCTACACCCCACCATTTGTCTGCAAATTTCCTGATTTTCTTGTTTTTAATTGCTGAGTAGTATTCCATTGTGTAAATTTACCACAATTTCTGTATCCATTCTTCAACTGAGGGACATCTGGGATGTTTCCAGCTTCTGGCTATTAAAAATAAAGCAGCTACAAATATGGTTGAGAAACTATCCTTGTTGTATACTTGAGTGTCTTTTGGATATATGCCTAGGAGTGGTACAGCTGGATCTTGAGGAAGCGCTATTCCTAATTGTCTGAGAAAGTACCAGATTGATTTCCAAAGTGGTTGTACAAGTTTACATTCCTACCAGCGATGGAGGAGGGTTCCCCTTTCTGCACATCCTCTCCAGGATGTATAGTCACTTGAGTTTTTGATCTTAACCATTCTGATGGGTGTAAGGTGAAAGTTCAGGGTTGTTTTGATTTGCATTTCCTTGATGCCTAAGGATGTTGAACATTTCTTTAACCTGTTTCTCAGTCATTCCATATTCCTCTATTAAGTATTTTCTGTTTAACTGTGTACCCCGTTTTTAATTGGGTTACTTGATTTGTTGCTGTTTAACTTCTTAAGTTCTTTATATATTCTAGATATTAGTCCTCTGTCAGATATAGGCTTGGTGAAGATCTCTTCCCAATCTGTAGGCTGCCTTTTTGTTCTGATGACAGTCTCCTTTCCATTAAAGAAGCTTTTCAGTTTCACGGGGTCCCATTTATTGATTGTTGATCTTCTATATAATATAGGATAATCATACTAAAATCTGTACACCTAAGGAAGCTAATCAAGAAGGAGGACCCTGGGCAATATGCTCAATCTTCATTCAGAAGAGCAAATGGGACAGACATCAGAAGAGGGAGAAAACAGGGAACAGGACAGGAGGCTATGACAGAGAGCCTCTGAAAGACTCTACACAACAGGGTATCAAACATATGTGCAGATTTATAGCCAAATGTTGGTCAGGGTACAGGAAATCTTATGAAGGAAGGAGGAGATAGAAACACCTGGAGGGAACAGGAGCTCCACAAGGAGAGCAATAGAACCAAAATATCTGGGCACAGAGGTCTTTTCTGAGACTGATACTCCAACCAAGGACCATACATGGTGATAACCTACAACCCCTGCACAGAAGTAGCCCATGGCAGCTCAGAGTCCACAAGGGTCACCCAGTAATAGGAACAGGGGCTGTCTCTGTCATGAACTTGTGGGCTGGCTCTTTGATCACCACCAGCTGACAGAGGATTTGCCTCACCAGTCTACAGAGGAAGGCAGTTAAGCCAGTCCTGATAAGACCTGATAGACTAGGGTCAGATGGAAGGGGAGGAGGAGGAGGACATCCCCTACCATTGGACTGGAGGAAGGGCATATGAGAAGATGAGGGAGGTAGAGTGAGATTGAGAGGGGATGAGGGAGGTGGCTACAGCTGGGATATAAAATGAATAAAGTGTAATCAATAAAAATAAAAGAAAAATTAAAAATACATACAAGCAAAAAACCTATACACATAAACTAATAAATTAAAAAAACTAAATCTCTGAAATAAAAATGTAGCAAATATAGACAAATAACCATCTATTTATTACCTATTTTCTTATAATTTCAAGAAATTTTTGTTTCATTCATATTAATTTACATTCAAAATAAGCATTAAATTTCATATAATTTCTATCAATTGTAAAACTTTGTAAGTCGTTGTTCATAAAAATTGTAGTTTAAATCTCATCCTTGTTTTCCTTTTAACTACTATTAATTGAATTTTGGTAAGTTTATACATGTACCAAATACATTCTGACTACTATTCCTACCCATCCTCTCATATACTTCTCCAACATTTTAAAAATATTATTTTTATTAATTTTAATAATTAATATTTATTCATTTTATATCCTGACTGTAGCCCCCTCAATCATCTCCTTCCACTCCTTCCTTAAGTCTCTTTCTCACATTCCTGAAATTTTGCTCTCCCTGTGATTAACTTGATTAAACCAGAGCTGTCTCTGTGACCATGGGTTTAAAACTATTCACTTTAGCCTAGTGAACTAACCAGTGACTGCACAGTCATAGCTAATGACAGCTTCTAACCTAGAATCTATCAGTGGTGCGGGTATGGTCTCTGAAGTCTGTCCCAGTTCATACAGACCTAAATAGTCTTCTGTGCAGGTAGCTACAGGAGGAATGAGATCGTAGCTGTGATGGCTGTGTCATCCCCAGAAGATATTACGTAACTTTCCTCCTCAGTTTTCAGCTCTTAAAATCTTTCTGTTCCCATTTCAGCAGTGTTCCATGTTAACAGGGCTGACAAAACAACTATCATTTATTCTAAACACTTTTATTAGCCATGAATCTCTGCATTTTCCACAGTTCACTTCAAGGAGACGCTTCTCTGATTAAAGCTAAGTGTAACAATTGTCTATCAGTACTAACATAAGTACTTGAAATGCATTTTGGTACCACATTCATTTTAGCTAAACAGTGATAGTAAGCTCTGCCTATATCCTTGGACCTCCGGTCATGAATTTTTTTACCGTGTTTATGGTACCAAATACTTAAATAATGAAATGTTCTTCTGCTGCTAAGACAAAAAAGATTACAAAATCTGCAGAAATGGATGGAATTAAAATCAGTCACCCTGAGCAAGATAACACAGTCCCAGAAAGGCATTGATTGCATCTTTACTCTTTTTTTTTTTTTGCGTCTTTACTCTTAATTGTGGATATCACTATTTTGGTTCAGATATGAGTTTTGCTTAGAATAACCACAGAGTTTAGGTAACCAGTAAGGGATCTGAGGCAGGAGGCCAACTTCCAAGGAAGAGGAAAACAGAATATATTGTTTCATTTGAACAAAGTAGAAATCTGAATAGGAGAATTAAAGGGACATGGGAATGGGAGGTCAACATGGAGGAAGAAATAGAGTTAAGGGGTAACTAACACCAAATGCCTTTTGAAAAGCCATATTTAATCCTACTTCTGAAGAAGCTCCCTAAAACATATATACACTTATAGAAAGAATTTAAAGGTGTTATCATAAAATGAGAAGAGATTACCCCAGCTAGATATCATTTGCTATCAAATAAAATCCTCAGTGTCAGAAATGGGCCACATATCCTTTAAAAAACATTTTCCTTTCTTTCTTTACATTTTATTCCAATATTCCTCTTCTCACTTTTCTCCCTTCAAACATTCCCATATACTCTTCCCCATGGTCCTTTAAATTCATGGTTTCTTTACTTTTTTAATTAATGTTGTTGCATGCATATATGCACACATACACACACACAAGTAAAACCTGTCTAGTCTTTATACTACTCATAGGCATGTTCACAAGACTGAGCATCTGGCACTGGACAATTTGTGTGCTCTTCTCTGGGAAACTATTCATTTAATATTCCCAGATTTCCTCAGTTGCCTATATATGTTTTTTCACAGTTGAGGACTATTGGACTGTTCCCACTCCAGTTTAGTACTCCATTGGTTTCCATCTTGTTGTGTAAAAGTTACTTTTATTTGCCTAATGTAGTTGTCATTTTGGAGGCTTCCTGCCTCCATCTGCTAACCTAGGTCTAATCCTGGAAGCTTCTAGCCATTGACTTCTAATCTAGCTTAGAATGTGCTTTTGGCTTCTGAGACCTATCTGAAATATCTCACTCTTTCTAGCTCCTTCTGAATTTTGCCTGGCTGTTTTAAATCACATAATCTGGCTCAAACTCTACTCCACGTTGACTGATTCAAACAAGCTCCTCTAAACTCCTCACTGAATTGCTCTTCTTGGCCTCAAACTAACCCTGACAATTTGTTATAATTATCTGGTTATTTCTTATTCTCTGGCTTCAACTTCCTCTGCACAATCCTATTAATGAACTCAACTCCACTGCACTACACTCACTCAACTGAGCTTCCAGTTGAGGGACAACTGACTGACCTATACTCAAACTGACTTCTCTAATGCACTCTATTCTATTGTCTTCTTCCCCCACCCCGAACCCAACTTTCCTCTCTCAACTTTTT
>JAQQSO010002126.1:0-14657 GCA_028658305.1 Pachyuromys duprasi | reverse complement strand
CCTAATAGAACACCAACAGTACAGGTCTATTTTGGAGAAGGTTCCATGAGGTGCTGAAAAGAAGGTATACTCTTTTGATCTGGGGTGAAAAGTTCTGTAGACATCTATTAAGTCCATTTGTTTTAGGGTTTCTGTGAGTGCCCTTGTTTCTCTGTTTTGCTTCTGACTGGATGATCTGTCCCTTGGTGAGAGTGGAGTGTTGAAGTCTCCCACTATTAGGGTGTTGGGACCAATGTGTGATTTCACTTTTAATACTGTTTGATTTACATATGTAGGTGGTCTTGTATTTGGGGCATAAATGTTCAAAATTGTGATGTCCATCAGTTGGAATTTTCCTTTGATGAGAAGGAAGTGCCCCTCCTCATCTTTCTTGATTAACTTTGGTTGAAAGTCTATTTTATTAGGTACTAGGATTGGGACCCCAGATTGTTTTCTGGGTCCATTTGCTTGGAAAATATTTTTCCAGCCCTTTATTCTGAGGTAGTGTTTATCTTTATTGCATAGGTGTGTTTCTTGGATGCAGCACAATGTTAGTTCCTGTTTAGCAACCTTTCTGTTAGTCTTTGTCTTTTTATTGGATATTTGAGTCCATTGATGTTGATAGATAATAGTGACCAATGACTGTTATTTCCTTTTAATTTGGAGTTGGTGATCTTACTGTGATTCATTGCTTTTATGTTGTTGTTGTTGTTGTTGGGAAATTATCTGTATCCTATATTTTTTTGGTGTAGTTGTTTTCATTGGACTGAAGTTTTTCTTCTAGTACCTTCTGTAGGGCTGGGTTGCTGTGTAGACATTGCTTAAATTTTGTTTTGTCATGGAAAATTTTGTTTTCTCCATCTATGTTGATTGAAAGCTTTGCTGGGTATAGTAGTCTTGGTTGGCATCTGGGTTCCCTTAAAGACTGCATGACTTCTGCCCAGGCCCTTCTGGCTTTCATAGTTTCTGATGAGAAGTCTGGTGTGATTCTGATCGGTCTACCTCTATATGTTACTTGACCCTTTTCCCTTGCTGCTTTAATATTTTTTCTTTGTTTTGTAGGTTTAGTGTTTTGACTGTGATATGACAAGAGGTATTTCTTTTCTGGTCTAGTATATTTGGTGTTCTGTATTCTTCCTCTATGTTTATTGACAATTCTTTTTTTAAGTTGGGAAAATTTTCTTCAGGTCCTTGGAGCCTGGAGTCTTCTTTTTCATCTATTCCAATTGTTCTTAGGTTTTATCTTTTCATGGCATCCTTGATTTCTTGGATGTTTTGTTTTTGATACTTTTCCAATTTTATTTTTTCCTTGAGTGAGGAATCCATTTCAGCCAGCGTATCTCCAGCTCCCGAGATTCTCTCTTCCATTTCTTATATTCTATTGTTGATGCTTACCTTTGTGGTTCCTGATCTTTTCTCTAAGTTCTCCAGTTCCAGGTTCTTCTCCCTTTGTGTCTTCTTTATAGACTCTAATTCTGTTTTCATGCTTTGTATCGTTTCCTTCATCTGATTGACTGTGGCTCCTATTTTTTTGTTTGTTTCCTCTGTGTATATCTTTAATTGTTCCTCTATGTGGGCAGTTATATTCTTCTGAATTTCTTTGAGGGCCTTGTTCATTTCCTCTTTTTGTCCCTCTTTTTGTTCCTCTAATATCTGCGTAATCATGGCTTTAACATAATTTTCCTGTGACTCTGCTGAATTCAAATCTCCATTGCTTTTGGGTGTTTCTGGTGGGGCCATGGTGTCCTGATTTTTGTTGGGTGAGTTCTTAAGTCTAACTTTGGCCATTTGTTTATATATAATCAAGGAGCTGTTTGTGCTTTAAGGCTGAACTTCAGACTGGAACTGTCAATCTCTTGTGTCAAGACTATTCTTCAAGAAGATCAAGGAGTTCCAGTGGTTTGTTAGTGTGTTTTGTTGCCTCAGTTGAACTCTGTTGTGGGCTCTGTGTGCCCGGCTCTGTGCTAGTAGCTGTGAGAACTGCAGGCTGGTCACTCTCTGCTCTGGAGGCTTGGCTCCTGACTCTGTGCTAGAGGCTGAGTGTCCTGGTTTGAGATGGCAGCTGGGGGTATTGCTCTGGTCTTGAGGCTCCATGCTCTGACCTGGGCTTACTGCTAACGGCTCTCCTCTGGCCTGGAGACTTGGTGCCTCCTTCTGGGCCAGGGGCTGTGCACCATGGTCTGAGATGGTATTTGGGAGCCCCTCATTCTGGACCTGATACTGTGTGTCCTGGTGTAGGGTGGTGGCTGGTGCTGCACAGGGAGTGTGCCCGCCCATTGAAGCCCGGTCTGGGGAATGGAACCTGGGGCCTTCTCAGACTGGCCCGTGGACACCCATGGTATGTTGTGGTTGCCAGCGGAGCCGAGCTGTGTGCGCCCGTTGGATGCAGGCCAGTCTGAAAAGGTACCCTAGGCCCTCTCAGTCTGGTCTGTGGACACACACATGGACTGGGGTGGTTGCTGGCGGAACCCAGCGGTGTGTGCCCGCCGGGTGCAGTCTGGTCCGAAATGGTACCCGGGGTCTTCTCAGTCTGGCCTGGAGACTGTGTGACCCAGTCTGGTATGGCAGCTGGGTGGCTACTTATTCAGATCAGGGCTGTGTGCTGCTGGTCCCCCGGAGTTTTTCCTGGGAATAACTGGATGTCCCTAGGATTTTCCCACTTGATTTCCTCACCATAGGAATTCTTCTCACCTGGCAATCATGAATGCTGGTGTTTTAGGTCCCAGAGTTCAGTCTCCTAGTCGCTGTGCTGTTACTGCTGTCCTACTCCTCAGACACAGTGTCCTCTTGTGGCAGCCATCTTGGATCCTCCCTCTTATTAATTGTTTTTAGAGTCTGAGTTATTGTTGTTCTGTTCAGGAGACAGGGAGTGTCTCCTATACCAATGCATTCAAGTTTATTTCCCACTTTCTCTTCTACTGGATTTAATGTATGTGGTATTATGTTGATGTTTTTTATCCACTTGGACCTGAATTTTGTACAGGGTGATAAATATGAATCTATTTGCAGTCTTTTGCATGCAGACAACTAGGTAGAACAGGAGCATTTGTAAAAGATGTTTCTTTCTTTCCCATTGTATCCCTGTGATTTTTAAAACCCTTTGTTCCACCTCAGTTTCGCTCTATAGGGAAAAGGCTACTATTATTTTTTTGTCATGACTTTTAAGCTTATATCTCATTCCTTTCACTAATAAGGCAATTGTTAAATTTGTAGAAATGTTGAGAACTTTAAGTTTATATTAAATGCAAACACATTTATACTTAGAATGAAGAAATAAATTATTTCATGTAGAGGTGGTTTATGTTTCTATATGTGTTTGTATAATTGTATGTGCATTTCAATGGGGATGCTCATATATGAGGTATAGTAGTGCTAGTGGTTGACCTATTTTTGTTTTCTCAACTGCTTTGTATCTTTTTTTATTAATTACAGTTTATTCACTTTGTATCCCAGCTATAGGCCCTTCCCTCATTCTCCTCCCCCCAATCCCATCCTCCCTTTCTTATCTCCTCCAATGCCCTTCTCCAAGTCCACTGATAGGGGAGGTACTCCTCCCCTTCCATCTGACCCTAGCTTATTAGGTCTATTCAGGACTGGCTGCAATGTCCTCCTCTGTGGCCTGGCAAGGTTGCTCCCCCCTTTGGGGGGGGTGTTCAAAAAGACTTCCACTGATTTCATGTCAGAGGTAGTGTCTGTTCCACTTACTAGGGAACCCACTTGGAAACTGAACTGCCATGAGTACCTCTGTGCAGTGGTTCTAGGGTATATCTATGAATGGTCCTTGGTTGGAGTATCAGTCTCAGAAAAGACACCTGGGTCCAGATATTTTGGTTCTGTTCTTATCTTTTTAGAACTCCTGTCCTCTCCAGGTCTTACTATCTCCCCCTACTTTCATAAAATTACCTGCACTGTGCCCAAAGTTTGATTAGGAGTCTCAGCATCTGCTTAGATTCATTTCTGGGTAGAGTCTTTCAGAGGCCCTCTGTGGTAAGCTCCTGTCCTGTTTCTTGTTCTCTCTTTCTTCCAATGTGCATCCCATTTGTTTTTCTGAGTAAGGATTGATCATCTTACCCAGGGTCCTTCTTCTTGATTAGCTTCTTTAGGTTTGCAGATTTTAATATGTTTATTCTATATTATATGTCTAGTATCCACTTATAAGTGAGTGTATACCGTGTGTGTCTTTCTGCTTCTGGAATACCTCACTCAGGATGATCTTTTCTAGATCCCACCATTTGCCTGCAAATTTCATGATTTCCTTGTTTTTAATTGCTGAGTAGTATTCCATTTTGTAAATGTACCACAATTTCTGTATCCATGCCTCAGTTGAAGGGCATTAGGGTTGTGTGTAAACTCTGGCTATTATGAATGAAGTTGCTATGAACATATCTTATTAATTAACACATGGTTTCTCACTGAAGCCAAGAGTCACCAATTAGGGGAATAATGGGGAATCTAAACTCAGGTCCTCATCCTTGATGGGCAAACATTTTACTGACTGAGTCATCAGTATCACAACCTCATAAATTTCATTCAAAACAAAGTTGAAAGTTTGAAGAGAAGGCACAGTTTTTGAGAGTACTTCTGTTCTGCCAAAGGACCTAATTTTGATTCCCAGCACCCACAAAAGAAGCTTATAGACATTTTAATAAAAATTCTATGGCATCTGATGATCTATTTTGTTTCCTGCAAGTACGTGTACACACGTGGCATACACATATACATGGACACATATGCACAAAAATAAAATAAATCTTAAAATTTATATTAAAAAGCCCTTTGTATCTCAGTTATTTTAATTGGTTAAAAGTTACATAAAAATATTGTACAAATTCAGAAGATGTCAGATGGAAGCTATACCATCTCTTTCATGAAAAGGCCTTTGGACTTGAACTGAGTGATGCTTCTGAAATTATAATTTTTTACATATTAGAACCACAAGATATTTCTTTTATTATTATTATTATTATTATTATCGTTTATTAAAATTTATTCAATTTGTATCCCGGCTGTGGCTCCCTTCCTTGTCTCTTCTCAATTCTGCTCTCCCTCCCTCTTCTTCCCCTATGCACTTCCCCCAGTCTACTGATAGGGGAGGTCCTCCTCCCCTTCTATCTGACCCTAGCTTTTCATGTCTCATCAGGACTGGTTGCATAGTCTTCCTCTGTGGCCTGGAAAGGCTGCACCCACCAGGGGGAAGTGATCAGAGAGCCTGCCCCTGAGTTTATGCCATAGAAAGCCCTTTATCCCATTACTAGGGAACCCAATTAGAGACTGAGCTGCCTATGGGCTGTATCTGAGCAGTGTGTCTAGGCAATCTCCATGCATGGTTCTTGGTTGGAGTATCTGTCTCTGCAAGCCCTTGGGCCCAGAGACCTGCCAGATATTAATATGTAGTTTGGGAATGGATTTTATGGTAAGACAGACTTGGAAATTCCTAGATTATATGAACTAAAAAATTTTACTCTTCTTAACCTTTCCAAAAATTTAATATGCTTATATATATATTGGAAAGTTCAAAAAAAGAGTTAAACAATCTGTGTTTTCAGACTTAGCCAGACAGAAAAATCTTTCTGTACATATGTATCTTCCACCACGAGGTTTTTATATGTTTGAAAAATAATATACTTTGAGATAACACTAACTCTTTTTTGATAAACAAACTACCTGCTGTCATTTATTCTTAATTATATTATCTGTAATGACTAGAGAAATGATAGCTATGAATGACACATTTCCTCAAGTGACTCAATACTCATTTTTTTTTAAACATACATAGTCTGCCTGTGACTTTCACATCACAGTTGCTGGATGTGATGTCTGAGTAGACTTTGCCAGATCATTCATCATAACAACATAGCCTCCCTCACACAAACCCGCTGTCTCCTAGTTTTCAGAATGATTTCCTGCCTAACCTCACTGTTGAACAAGTTAGCCTCCAGTTAAGAGAAGAAAAATGGTCAGTGTCTGATAGGTAGGCACACTGAAAACAGCATAAACTTAGCAAGTGGATTCTAGAAGTAACCAAGCATATAACACACTTTTAAAATGTTCATTTAGTTTAAAAATAGCAAATGACAACTCTATGTTTATGATGCAGTGGGATGTGTTCATGTATGTGTCTACTGTATAATGTACAAACTAAATAGGAAAATCCATCTCCTGCCATATTTATCATTTCTCTGTGTTAAAGCTTTTAAAGTGCTCTTTTCATGTTATTTTAAATATAGAGTTGATTGTTATTTATGGTAATTACACTATAACAGTACAGACAAGCTTATTTTACATATGTATGTGAGTATGTGATTTATTTATCAGAATAAGTTTCAGGCTGTGGTCCAGTTAGACCAACAATGGCTGTCTATCAGTGCCAAGTCTGAAAATCCATTAGTTGTTCAGTACACAAGTCTGGATATCTCATATAGTCTTTAAAATACATTTGAATCCTGAAAAAGTAACCTCTAATGCCACTGTAGAAATAAACTTGCTAGTGATAGTGTGACAAGCAGGTAAAGAGGGGCCTAGCTTCCTTTGTCCATGTCCTTTACATATCTACTAAGGATAGATTCTCTTACTTCAAAATACCTACATTAAAGGTGTATCACATACTTTCAGAGATCCAGATTAAAGATGGGTATTCCCACTTCAATAATTTAAGAAAAAAGTCCCTCACTGGTGTATCCTGTCATTTGGGTTTAAGTCAATTACAGATATGTTCAGTTTGACAACCAAGAATAACTATCACACATAGACATTTTTGCTTTTTTTTTTTTTTGAGATTGTAATTTAATTGCATCATTTCTCCTTTCCATTTCTTCTTTCCTTACCCTCCTACACAACTACTATCCTTAAAATCTGTGGCCCATTATTTTAGTAGTTATTATTACATACATACATACATATATACAGAGAGACAGACATTTGTATGTATATATACATTCTAAACTACAATCTGTTGGGTCCATATAATGTTAATTGCATGCATGTTTTTAAAGATGAACATTTGGTACTGGACAACCAACTGGTACATTATTCCCTAGGGAAGACCATTTCTCCAACTCCCATTTTTTTCTCAGTTGCCTGCAGTTCTTTGAATAGGATTGAGGGCTCATTTTTCTCCCATGCAGTTTGGTATATTTGTCTGTAAAACACCATTCTACCCTCTTCTTTTTAAAACATGACTGTTAGACTCTATAGCTCCACATTCAGATAAAATGACAACATTGTTCCTTTAACTGGCTTATTTCATATGGCGTGGTGTGTATATTTACTCAACATTGTTACAAGTGACATAATTTTCTTTTTTCCTACAGCTGAATGAATGTGTGTGTGTGTGTGTGTGTGTGTCTGTGTGTGTATGTATTTCCCTTATTTTAAATCATCTGACTTGAATGACAAGATTTGTTAAAATACCATGTTTTAAGTAATCATCTACTGTCTTTTGGTTAGGGTATCATTAGTTGTGTTAACCTATTTCTTGCTGTAACACTTTTCAACCCATGAAGTTAGCCTTGTTTAAGATGCCAGAGAATGTAATGAAAGAGTCTAACCCCACGTAAATCAACCCGAGGCCAAATTAGGGTGATGGGCTCAACAGCACAATCAGTTGCCAATTGTAAATCCTGCAAGTTGTTTCCTACCTCATGAGTTTTTTATTGCAGATTTTTTTTCTGTAAAACTCACTGCAAATTCTTACTGTTATCTGAGAATGTCTTAGGCATATTTATCACTGGAGAAGACAACTTTTAAAGCATAGAGGTAAATTCAACAAGAAGATTTAAATCTCTGGCTTTCTATGAAGCAGTATTTCAGGTCCTTGGAGAAAGCAGTTCTGATGTGATACAAACCACTGAAACCATATACTGCTACTTATCACACATAAGTCAGATTCTTTCTGATGCTGTGTACACACACACAAATACAGGCACACATCATTTGCATATACACACATGCTAACAAACACAGACATACACTATATGCACTTATACACTTACATGGCACATTGGGTGTCAACCTTTTGCTACAATTGGGTACAGTAAATAGTAATAACATCTTATCAAATCATCTATAGGTGTTTCGCTGGAAATTTTGGGTGTTCTTTGCAAGACTCTTCGTTTTGCCCCAGTGAGGACTATCAGCAGCTGCTTTCATTTTTCCCGCAAACTTAAGAAGTACCATTCCTTCTTCCTTCTGAGCATGTTGTCTGGACAGTCTATCAGCAATGCAAACTCTACTTGACATATAAAAATTTTACTGTTTTCTCCACTTTCACTTCATTCACCTACTCCACATTAAAATCTTTTCCTTAGTTCTTGGTATCTCTTGGATAGCTATATGCAATATTTATGGCGCTTTAAGAAAACACGATCTTGACCTACAGTGATGAAGATATGAAGCTTCATTTTGACATACATTTCATTTAATGGTTGTTACATAGTATACTGCTCTGTACCAGGTAACAAATGACAAGCCAACTGTAGGACTGTAAAAAAGTGAGGAAATTATTTTTAATCTCTGTTGCATGAGAAAAAGTAAAAAAGAATTGACTGTAGAGGATTATAGAATGGCAGAAAAACACTTAAAGAAATGCTCAACATCCTTAGCCATCAGGGAGATGCAAATCAAAATGACCTGAGATTTCACCTTACACCCACCAGAATGGCTAAGATCAAAAACTCTAGTGACAATGCATGCTGGAGAGGTTGTGGAGAAAGAGGAACCCTACTCCATTGCTGGTGGGAATACAAACTTGTACAACCACTCTGGAAATCAATTTGGCGCTTTCTTAGACAATTAGGAATAGTGATTCCTCAAGACCCAGCTATACCACTCTTAGGCATATATCCAAAAGAAGCTCAAGTACACAACAAGGACATTTGCTCAACTATGTTCATAGCTGCCTTATTTGTAATAGCCAGAACCTGGCAACAACCCAGATGTCCCTCAGTTGAGGAATGGATACAGAAATTGTGGTACTTTTACACAATGGAATACTACTTAGCAATTAAAAAGGAGGAAATCATGAAATTCCCAGGCAAATGGTGGGACCTGAAAACGATCATCCTAAGTGAGGTATCCCAAAAGCAGAAAGAAACATATGGTATATACTCACTTATATAAACCTATAGGATAGGAAGGTCACACTGAAATCTATACACCTAGGGAAGATATACAAGAAGGAGGACCCAGGTTGGTATGATCAATGCTCATTTAGATGAACAAATGGGATGGACATTGTATGGAGGAGAAAACAAGCAACAGGACCGGAGCATACCAAAGAGGACCTATGAAAGAATCAATATAGCAATGTATCAAAGCAGATATTAAGACTCACAACCAAGCCTTCAGCAGAGGGTGGGAAATAATAATAAAAATAGGGGAAGTTAGTAAGACTTGTGCAGAACAAGAGCTCCACAAACACCAAACTGAGCACGCACAGGGGTCTTATAAGGGACAGTTTCTCCAACCAAGGACCATGTATGAATATATCCTAGAACCCCCACTAAGAAGTGGCCCATAGTAGCTCAGTATCCAACTGAAGACCCTAGTAAGGGGGAAAGGGACTGTTTCAGAAATGAACTCGATGGCTGGCTCTTTGACTCTCCCCATACATGCCAGGGAGTAACAGCCTGGCTAGATCCCAGGGGAGGACATTGTAGCCAGCCCTGAGGAGACAAGATGAACTGGGGTCAGATGGAAGGGGAGGAGATCCTCCCCTGTAGGTGGACTTGGAGTGGGTGGGGAGGAGATGAGGGAGGGATGGGGAGAGTGGGAGGGAAAGAAGGAGGGAGCTATGCCAGGGATGCAAAGTACCTAACCTTTGATTGATATAAAAATAAAAATTAAAAATAACCTTAATCTCATACAGTCACTGGTGAATCTACCATGTAAACACTATACAGGAATGATCAAAATATGCTGGCACTCTGATCTTCTTCACGTCCAGAACTTTAAGAATGACAAGTTCACAAAGAGTATTGTCTGTTACAGCAGGCCCAATGAACTAAGACAAGTATGGAATTTTTAATTATATACTCACTCAGGGACTAACTTAAATAGCTTTATGCTCTTCTATAAGCTTGAAATGTATGTATACTCTGAACCTCAAGTTCTGATGAAACAAATGATGACCTGCTGTAGAGACTGGGTGTGAGTTTATGTACACTTCTCACACATTGGTGTACTTATGTTATTGTCTGCTAGTGTTAATAGCAAAAATATACACATACTATCATCTTCTTTATGCAATCCTTTCTGTGTAAACAGCCCAATCTCTGCACATTTGCATAAAGAAGTGGGAGTGACTTCACTAGAACTTCCATATTCATAAGCTTACCTCTTCAGTAGCCTCAGTATAAAGCCATGTGTTTTTTCTCCCTCTGTCTCTGGTGAGTACACATGCAAACACACACAGAGAGACAAAGAGGGAGGGGGGAGAAGGAGAGAGGTGGTACAGGGAGACAGAGACACACACATGCAGAGTGATAGAGAGACAAACAGGGAGGTAGGCAGAGAAAGAAAGAGAGGGAGGGTAAGGAATGGGGGAGGGAGGGGAACCAGAGATAGAAAGACACATACACACATAGATATATACATACTCCCGCATAAACACTATATACTCTGTTTTCGATGTGCTTAAAGAAGTTATCTGGTTACCCAGCTAATGATGATGAATAGCTTTGTGACGAGAGAACAACAATATAACTGAATTAAGTTCAACAGCTCCTTATTTATTTCCATCTGATTAATTCAAACTTCTGTGGTTCTTTGTACTTATTCCTCTACAAATACATCCCAGGAAAATCAATATCACACATAATTTATGAAAATCTGCTCTACAAACCCAAACATGTACTTCAGATATAAGCTGAATTATTGACGTTGTTTACATCCAAATGCTTTTTGCAGAGCAAAACAAATTTGTGTGACATTGGGGAGGTCCTGGAAGGAGTTGGGGGAAGGGCAAATGTAATCTCAAGATATAGAAAAATTTTAAATAAAAATTAAGTGATAAAAAATAAACAACAATTGTGGCTTTTGTTAGAGTTTTTTTCAGAGAAAGGAGAAAAGTAACTAATAGAATATATATCATAAAGCATAGTATGTTGATATGCTGGTATAATGTAATATGATTATCATAATCCAGCTAATCAACATGTTTATTACTTCATGTTATTTTCATTATTTTGATAATGAAAACATTAAAAATTAAGTCTGTTAGCCAAGTATTCTCTTTAGCAATATTAATTATAGGTTGCCATGCAGTATGTTAGAGCCCTGGTACGTATTTACTGTGAAGTAATACATTTTTTGACATAGTCCCCTACAAGCTCTAAACCCCAGGCCCTGATTGCTAGCCTTCAACTCTCAAACTTCATGAATCTGACACTTATATATTTTTTTATTTCACTTGCAGGTGATATCTTACACTGTTTATAGTAATATCCAACATGTTCAGTTGAGTTATCAGAAATTATAGAATGGCTTTCATAGACAGTACAGCCACCATTCTGTCTGTGGCACTTAGGTTGAGTGTATGTTATTATTATATTCACATTATAGTGTGGAAATATAAGTATTCTTTAATAAACCAATCTCATTTCCTTTAGCTAAATACCTAACAATTCAGCTGTATTCCCTATCCCAACACGGCACATTGATGTATCTCATTTTGAACTCAGGGCTAACACTATCACTGACCCACATTCTCAATCCTAAGTAGAAAATTGATGGATCTTATGATAGTTTTACTTTAATTATTTTTGGATCTCTATTCTATCTTCCCAACTGGCTATACCTGTGGGAGCTTAAACTTAGACATGGCTTCATTTTTTTAAGGTATATTCTTTGTACATCCAGTTTATTGGGTTTTCTTATAATTAAAAAGACTTTGCGGGGTCCAAGAGATGGTTCAGCTCTTGAAGCTGAAAACAACAGCCAACAACAGGTGACTCCTGCCACCTATAACTGAAATTTGAGGGGGGATATAATACCTTATTCTGACTTGCAAGGGCACCAGGCATACATGTGACACACACACATACATCAAATACTTACACATACACATAAAATAAATCTTTTTTAACTTTTAAATGTTAAAATCAATTAATTTATTTATTTCCATCCAGATCGTATCCTCCTCCCTCCTTTCCTCCTCATGAAATTTGCAGGCAAATGGATGGAACTAGAAAAGATCATTCTGAGTGACATAACCCAGATCCTCCATAAAGACTTACATGGCATGCACTCACTTATATGTGGATTTTAGCTATATAGTACAAGATAAGCACAATAAGATGCCCAGACCCTAGAAAAGATAAGTAACAAGGAGGACCCAAGTGAGGATGCACCTTGCATTTTAAGATAGGGATTCTCATTGTCCCTGAATTTGCTGTAGGGTTTATATTGGCCTGCTATCAAGCTTCAGGGACTCAACTGTATCATGAGCATTCCTACATGCCAAATATTTTTGTATGAGTTTTGGACCTCACTGAGGTTCTCATGCTTGCAAGGCAAAAACTTTACATACAGAGTCATCTGCCTGAATGTTTTGGTAATAATTGCCATAAATTTTTGTTACTTGTACATTAAATACATGTATATTAGTAATTATTATAACTTCTCAATGAGTTGACCATGCTGTCACAACATAATTGCCATCGTATTGTGTCCTACTCTAACTCTTGTTTCTCTGTCATCTGCTTTAACACGGGCCATCTTTATTCATCTCTTAAATATAAGTATACCCCATGAACCATGAAGTTTTCTGTTCTGTATTCTTTAACCCATTCTTTCTCATGTGCTGGAAACTTTAATCCATTTATATTTTAAAGAAACCGTTGGTAGGTAATAATGCTGTCTGGGCATTTTGCTACTTGTGTAAAAACTACTATGACTTACTGTCTTGATTGCTCAAAATGTTTCATCTATACTGTGATTGCTGCTTGGCTTCTGTGTATTAGCATATTTGCTGTGATTCTGTTTCATCATGGCCATGTTGAGGTGCCTAAGCAGCTCTGTCTATAGTTATTGGAGAACGTTTTCATCCATACCTAAAACCTTTGTGCTTGAAGTTTTCTCTTTCTACATTTCATTTATTTCATGACACAGAATATAACGTTTAACTTCTATGATGAAAAATCATTCTTACATATCTATAAAAATGGTTTTATAATTATATAATTATTTAGACGACACTCAGATTTTAACTTTTATACTTAGAATTAAAAGTGATTTATGAATTGTGACACTAAAGAGGTATAACAAGACTGAACATGTTTTTACTCTTATTGCCAGTCTCCTTCATTTCAACTGTTGTTTTCGACTAGCATCCTTTTGTTTCAGCTAGAAGAGCTCTCTTTATAGTTTCTTGTAATACATGTCTACTGGTGAGGACTGCTCATTACTATCTTCTGAGAAGATCCGTATTTCTCCTTAATTTTTAAGTAGATTTGCTGGAGACAATACTCTTGGTAAGAAGTAGCTATTTGTCTTTTTAAGACTTTAAAAATTTGAGCTGAACCTGTTGAAAGGCAGAATATTGAATAAATAGAGTTTTAAGAGTGAACTCAATTATCTGCCTAGGAATAGTTAATTGCATGTTTTCTCAAAATGTTTCATTTCAGCAATGCTTAAATCAGCATGTAAGAAATGGTACTAAAAGGAACTGCCCTAAATTACAATTTAAATATATTTGGCTTTATTTTTTTCCTTATATTTTTCATGTAGTTGTCAGAGCTTTGTCATTCCTGATGATCTATGGATTCCTCTTCTACTTCAGTGAACTTAATTGTGATTTGTCCAAAGACATTGACCGGAGTATTCTTTTGGGTCAGCTTCTTTTTTAAAAATTTATTTATTTTTATATCAATAACAGGTTAGGTACTTTAAATCCCAGGTGTAGCCCCCTCCCTCATTCCCTCCTACCCTCCCACTCCAACCCTCATTTCCCTCCTCTGCGCCCCCTCCAAGTCCACCAACAGGGGAGGACCTCCTTCCCTTCCATCCAACCCCAGCTCATCCTGTCTCCTCAGAGCTGGCTGCAAAGTCCTCCCCTGGGATCTAGCCAGTCTGTCACTCCTCGGCTTGTATGGGGGAGGGTCAAAGAGTCAGCCATCAACTTTATGACTGAAACAGTCCCTGTTTCCCTCACTAGGGTCTTCAGTCCTACACCGAGCTATCATGGGCTCCATCTGAGCAGGGGTTGCAGGCCACATCCACTCATGGTCCTTGATTGTAGAAACCTTCTCATACAAGACCCCTGTGCCCTGCTCAGTTTGCTCTTTGTGGAGCTCTTGTTCTCCCCAAGTCTCAACAACCTCCCTCAGATCTATCATTACTTCTCGCCATCTGTCAGAGGCTTGATCGCAAGTCTTAATATCTGCTCTGATACATCTCTACATTGACCACCCCCAGAGGTCCTCTTTGGCATGCTCCTGTTCTGTTGCTTACTTTCTTCTCCACTCAATGTCCATCCCATTTGTTCATTCAAACAAGCATTGATCATACCAACCTGGGTCCTCCTTCTTGTATATCCTCTCTGGGTGCTTAGATTTCAGCTTGAACTTCCTATCCTATAGGTTTATATAAGTGAGTATATACCATATGTTTCTTTCTGCTTTTGGGATAGCTCACTCAGGATGATTGTTCCCAGGTCCCACCATTTGCCTGCGAATTTCATG
>JAQQSO010002125.1:0-14657 GCA_028658305.1 Pachyuromys duprasi | reverse complement strand
TTAAAGAGTATTATTTGGTCTAAATGTTTCAGGTTTGGTAAATGCAAAAAAGATTAGAGAGTCTAAATAAATATTTTTAAAATATATAAATATAAGTTCTACTTACTTTGTTAAAATGTCTGAGCATCCAGGGTCTAGTAGTAAAGCCATTAATGTATTTTTGCCTAACTTTCCAGTGTGTCATAGAGATGCAAGCTAAAAGTAAATGCTAAGTGTACAAAAAGTGGCCAACCTCCATTGGTGGCTGAAAACCAACAGGGACCACAGTTAAAGTGTTAGAGTTTCAGACTGTGGACACAGTTAAGTTATATATAAAAAATATAAAACAAGCAAAAAAAAAAACCTGATGCTCATTCCATTGGATATAGTTTTACTTGTTACTCTCAAAATGTTGCTATATTAGATTTGCTGATATGTTACTTTTCTGAGTTTTTAATATATATTTCCTTTTGTGTACCAAAAAAATTCATGAGTTTCAGGCAATCAAAGGTCATGAGACCTAAATATGG
Organism: Pachyuromys duprasi; assembly: GCA_028658305.1. NCBI lineage: Eukaryota > Metazoa > Chordata > Mammalia > Rodentia > Muridae > Pachyuromys > Pachyuromys duprasi. The sequence continues at coordinate 14,148 of JAQQSO010002125.1, read as the reverse complement.
ATCCCAGAGTAGTTGTTCCTGGTTTGGGGATTCCTCACTTTCCATTTAACAGATAAATCTTAACTTTTGTCTCTAGTCTAAATTTGTTTCAGATTTTCACCTGGTGGACTCTATCCCCGGATCAGCTATGGACTGTGAGCTAAAATTTGGACTTGCTAAAATCTGACAAGATTGCCCCCCCACCCCATGTCTTCAATTGGATCAACTAACCAGATGCTTGAGACTGCCCCATTTCAGCCTCCCTAGCCCCTGATGTCAACGGTCCAATTATCAGCACTAAAAAAGTTCCAGAAGATGGACCTTCAGCTCAAATCTCAACTTGCAGGCTAAAATGCTAAATCAAGGGTGGGGGAACCCCCCAAAAAAAAAACCTTCACCCCACAGCTGCTTCATGATTGAAGCAGTTACTAGAAGAAGGGGGGAAATGTAAGGGTAGAGAATTTTAACTTGGCCCTAAACGCCTTTCTTTGTTCCTGGACTGAAAAGTGCAAACAGTCCCTAACCATCCCCTAGTCACCTGGGCACAGCCAATCACTGACCGCCCCATTAGAAAACTCCCTTACCCCTAGACCCCCTCCTGTTTTCCGGTTTTTGCCTTTATAAACTCTGTGATTCTGCAGCTCAGGGCTCTGTACCATCCCCTTGTGTGGGAGCTGTGTGCAGAGCCCTGGCATGCTGGCTAGTAGTAAACACCTCTTGCTGTTTGCATCAAGTTCTGTTTGTGAGTTATTGGGGTCTGTCGTTTATCCCGAGGAACGGAGGGTCTCCCCACCTTGGGAGTCCAACAGAAGAAATAAGACATAATTTTTAACTGTTCAACTCTGACGATGGAGTCTGAGTCTTATAATTAGTGTAATCAGTATGGTAAGCAGATTTCCTCTCTGTTTATCAGTATGAATGTTGGTGATCATAGAAGGTTCTCGATAATAATGAATACAGTCTGTAGAGAATAAGGCTTTTTAACTAATAATTCATTTCTTGTGATGGGCAGAAATAATAGACGAGATTTACTTTAAGTAAGGATTTTCTGTTTCCCTTAATAACTGCAGAACTTTTTTTTAAATAATAACTTGCTTAGGATTGTAATCAACTTAGCATTTTTCTTATATAATCCCACGATTGTTAGAAACTGAGGGGAAAGATTTGTTTCAGGAATTACTTTCAGTACAGTGACTATTAAATATTACATAACTCATTCTCCTGGCTATGATAAAGTAACTGAAAACTGGCTATCATTTCTCCATTAAGAATTTATAAGCTACAGAGACTCCTTACTGCTTTTATTCTGTCAACCCTCACAGCAAGCCAGCAAAAAAGGATAATTAGTAACTGAAATGAACTTGAATTCTGAACACATTTTCAGAACTAAACTGGGTCAACACCAACAAACTAATGTGTTTTTTTTCTCCATGAAAATTAAACTAAATTAAAAGGAGGAAAACTTAAAAAAAATTGTACAGCGCAGACTTGCTAAACTGTTCAACATCAGTCGGGATCACAGATCATTTACTTTACTGTCATTCAGCTTCTCACACAATAGCAGATCATTCAAGAAAAACCTTAGGAGCGATAGTGTCACACGTGGAGACTATTCACATCTAAAGCCTGCAAACAGGCAAGGGCATTTTCACTGGAGCTTGGAATTTTTATTGAATACTTCCTTCTTGTTATTTCTTATTCTTGATAATCTTGCTAAACTATTATCCCAAAATGCCAGATATGTAGATAAATATGTTTATAGAATACTGTATTGAATGACAAATTGTGTGCTTTTTCATTTTATTTTCTAATACTTTCTTTAGGAACAGATTTTATTACTAAAATCTATACATTATGTATGTCTTTTTGTTATTAGTGAGTATGTTTAAAACACAAACTTCTGAATTTTTTGAGGTTATTTTATGTTTTAATTAATTTTTTATTTATTATAATTTATTCACTTTGTATCCCAGCTGTAACCCCCTCCCTCCCAATCCCTCCCTGACCCTCTTATTTCTTCCCTGACCCTCTCTAAGTCCACTGATAGGGGAGGTCTTCCTCCCCTTCCAACTTACCCTATTGTATCAGGTCTTATCAGGACTGGCTATACTGTCTTCCTCTGTGGTCTATTAAAGCTGCCCCCCACCCTTCAATGAGAGGTGATCAAAGAGCCAGCCTCTGAGTTCATGTCAGGGACAACCCCAGTCCCCTTATGAGGGAACCCACTTGGATACTGACTGCCATGGGCTACTGAAAGACAAAAGAATTAAAAATTCATTTTTTTAGGGGGGGCAGGTATTGGTTTAAAGCTTAAAGCACAAGCCTGAACAAAGGCCAGCCAGGTAGAGACATGTCCACCCACCTGCAGGGAACCAGCTTTACTGCATTCTTTTCCTGCCCACTAGAGATACAGTTGATAGGAAACTGGCCCAGATGACCAGGCCAGAACCACTTATAGTTTTGGTACCTAAAATAAACCAATAATTTCAAAAGTCAATTTCCCTTAACCAAGTGTAATGCCAAAATTTGAAGGCCCCCTGCTTGTGGTTTTGCCATTTAAAAACTTTGTTCCCCTAGACTGTGGGGCTGCACTCCTCCTCTACACCAGGAAGATCGCTGTGACCCAAGTTCGAGCTTGTATTAAATAAACCTTCAAGTGTTTTGCAACAAACTTGACTTCTGGTGGTCTTTGGGGGTCTCCTGATATGGGTACAGCACTACATCTGTGCAGGGGTTCTACATTATTTCCATGTATGATCCTTGGTTGGAGTATCAGTCTCAGAAAAGACCCCTGTGCCCAGATTTCTTGGTTCTGTTGCTCTCCTTGTGGAGCTTCTGATTTTTTAAACTAATAAGCTCATTCCTTTCATTGCGTTAATAATGTGGGCTCACTAAAATATTTTCAACTGATTATTAAAAACATTTTATTGTAGAACTTTGCTCAGAAGAGAAACAAATCATCATAAGGCATACATAATTATTTGTTAAAATACAGATGATCATGATACCTAAACAAGTGCTATAAATTTTACCAAAACCTGTACAAAATAATTTTATATTAGCATATCAAATCAAATCATTATTATGTTTCAATGAAACCTAAAATCTGTAAACTTATAGACACATAATAAACTTCCTTTTGCAGTGTATAGTGGTCAATAGAGAGATGCATTATTGGCCAAAGTGCTAAAAATATGAGACTGAATGCTTATTGCTAAATATGATATCATCACTGCCACCACCATGACCACCATACCAATAACAACAACCCCATCCCCACTACCACTTCCATCAAGGCTCAGGGAACATCATGGAAGTATGGGGATGGGAAGGAATAGTGTAGAATGCCATCTTCTTCAAGACATGGCTATTGCCACCATGGTCTCACAAGAAATGTGGTTATTTGTTCAAGATCTACATAAGACCAAGTTGGTCAAAATCCTGGCACACATTGAGTAAATATGATGTAGAGATCACACCCAGTACTGAGGAACTATTGACAATGGATAGGTCCTGGGGGATAGAAACTCATTCCTTATAGTGGATGTGGCCACTGTTATGTTTCCCCCTCCCCAGTGGCTGTCACACCCCTGCAGATGTGGGCATCACTATATGAAGTCAGTGGATTACAAACAAAGACTAAGTTGGGAATGGGCAGCTTAGGAAATCTTGGGGTGAGTTTGGGAAGTAATGCAGATAAATGTAATTACATTTCATTGTATATGTGTATGAACCTTTCAAAATGAATATTAAAAACACAATGAATTGGTAATAGTGGTAAAATAAAAATCATCTGAGAAAAATAAAAGCACTGAAAAGAATTAAAACAGTCTCATTCATTGTTTTACAGTTTTGAAACAGTTTCTTCACTTGGCTCGATCCTCTTCAGAACTTATGCACTTCACTGGCTACTTAGGGTTTCTTCTGAATACCAGACCACTAAATGACAGAGATCTGATATCACATCTCCCCTTTTTAAGTAGCATTCTTAAAGTGACTGATCCCCCCAAGACTAACAGTTTCAACTTCATATTATACATTTTCAGATAATAAGAATCATATATCTGACTTCCTTATTGAGTTTTGGAGTCATGCATTCTTTAGAACAACAGATTCCTGTGGGAAATTGAATAGGTGTGCTGAGATGATTATGTCCAAAATAGAGTTCTTTATTTCCCTTCCAAAGAAGTCACTCTGCAGAGTAACTGTCTTTCCAAATACCTCCCCTCCCCCAACTAATCTCAGTATCAAGTGTGGAAACATGGAGTCCTCTCTATTTTGTCTCTGCTAGACATTCTACTTCTCCTTCACCAAGAAATCCTATTTATTCTAAATAGATGCTGTTTCCAGATGCTTTTGCTAATGTCTCATTTAGACTCATCAATTGTAGCTTTAATAGAGGCTAGACTTTTATGTGTTCTCATTATTCCTCTAGTGTCCTAGCATCTAACAAAATGTCTAGAAAGAACAGTGCAAAATTTAAGTCAAATAATATATTTAAAACATGCTAGGTGCTCTTTTAATATCAAACTGAGTCTGACTGTCCTTGCTGACTTTGTATGGACTGAGCTAAGTTTAGCCACCCACTTCATTTGATTTATTCTTGCATTCTACTCAGGTATATCCATTCACAGCAACTTTCTTCAAGTGTTGAGAAATTTCTAGTTTTTGTGACAACTTCTGCATTTTTCCACTGTGGTATAAGAGCAGGCATAGACACTGTAAAAAAATATGTCTGTGTATGTTCAAACACAACTTTATTATATCAGTAAAATTGAATTGCATATAATTCATGTTTATCACAAATCAGTTTTATATTGCCTTATAAACACTTAAACTATATAAATGATCTTCATTCACAGACTGTACAAAAATTTTAAATACTGTTTTTTTCTAAATTTTAGCTTAATTTTATTTGTTTTGTATAGATGGGTATTTTTCTACATGTACATCTGTTTACCACTTACATTCCTGGTACTCATAGAGGCCAGAGGGGAGCATCAGATCCCAGAGCTGGTCAAATCCTGCTTTTGATGATCACATTTTCGGGGTTTACTCTGTAACATCTTTGCACGAAAATCTTCCTCAAATCATGTGTGCCTGGTGCTGTATTGCTTCTTAGAAATTTTCTGAATACCATTTTATTCTCTTTCTATGTACTGTCCCTTCAAGCATTGTACAGAAATCATTTCTAGTTTCAAATATTTCTAGGTTTCTTTGTTTACCAGTTGCATTTTCTATGAGAAGCGGCCTATATATGGTCAAGCTTCTTCTATTTCTCTTATTGTTTTCCTCATCTCCCATCATAGTGCCTGGTACATAGAGCTTAATATTTGCTGGATAGATGCTGCTGTAATAGATCATTGCATTTTCACAAAAGCTCGGGATTTATGCTAGGATAGACCACAAGCCAGGGTCTAATTCAGAGAGAATTTTTTAAAATATTGATTTACATGTTCATATTTATCTAGGCTTTGAAAGCATCAGAAGTTTCCTTTTTGTTTGTTAATAATACAAAGTTTAAATGAATGAAACAGAAGGCATGTTAAGACCTTACATAACTGTGTTATAAACCAATAGCAGACTTTATATAAATGCAAGCTCTTTGTTACCTTACTAGACTCTAAACTTAGACAAAAGAGACAATGTATTTCTCATCTGTAATCATGGTACTGACACATGAGATGGTTAATGCAGTATGGTAATTTGGTGATCAACCTATTTACGTCACATTTTTTTTCCAGGTTAGCATAGGATTTGGCTTTATAGTACTGTGTTTTAAATCCTGAATTCTAGCTGGTCCAATACTGTATATAAAGACTTTGTGAAACCTGAGATTTGGAAACTTTAGCTACTTATGAAGCAGATTTTAGAATGTATATTTTAGGAAATAAAACCATTTGGTCCTATGGGAAATTAGATTAGTAGGATTTATATGTTAACATATAAAATGATAGCTTGGCATAGTAGCCAGATGTGATCTTCATGGCTTATGAGATGCTTAGGTTTAGTTGGTAAAGAGTCTATATTTTTTATCAAAAGTAAAACTTGAGGAGGCTACTATCTATGAAGTAAACTCTATAGCTTATTTGGATCAGTCCATATCTACAAATATAATAGCTTCTGTAATTGCAGTTTAAGGATATTATGTTTAGAGTTGTATCTGAAAGTTCTGACCCTCTCCAGGCTTATAGCAGCTTTTATTTTCTTGGATTACTCTGGATTTGTCCTTGAATGTTAGTCAGACAAAGATCAGTCTGAAATAACTTCATTTCTTACCTTGTATCATTTTTGTCAAGAAAAACTTAAAATGCAATGCTGACTTGTCAAGACATATCTTTGTTTCCATTAAACACAAATTTAAGTGAATTACTTAATGTATTTATATTTAGGATACTTATGAAGTAGATATTTGTTTTCTATAGCTGTTTTTAGTTGATATCCCAAACTGTATTTAGCAGTCTAGGAAGCTAGAGACAGCTTAAAAATGTATTATACTTAAAATAATCATTAATCATAGAATTAAAAAGCCATTACATATTAAATGGAAAGGTGGAAAATCGGTGCCTTTGAGCTATGTTTTGAACTGTATTACTTACAGTTCAATTTTGTGCAAAGAATAATTTAATTAACTTAAAGAGATTTTATATAAATACATTTTTGAGCAAACGGTATGTGAATGGTACGTTGATTTGGTGAAGTAAGCCTGTTATCCTTACTTCAAATGTTGTAAATTGTCCAAGTCACAGTTTGAAGGGGAATAATACAATTTATAATTTGTTATTGTTTCATTAAAATCATGACATATTTATAAATATTATTTATATATTATAAAATATTACATTTTGTATTTATTTGTGTTATGTATTATGTTTATGTGCATGTAGTTATGTAATATGAAATAATATTGAGGCACACCTATATTAATATGTATTCATACCCAGGGGTTCTTATGTACATAAAAAATATCAAGGGGTATCTATATAAGAAGTCATAATACAAATAGGTATCTATGTTCACAAACAATAATTCTAAGGGGTATCTATGCACATAAATAATAAATCATAAAATCAAGGCTCAGTCATCACTGGAACACTGACTTCAGCCTCAATTTATTTTTACGCTTGGAGTTTTGTTGCCATATTTCAGCAACTTCAACCTCATGCCCAACTCAAAGTTCCTTGGTATGACTTCTTTAGTAATAAACAAAACCATACATCTATTTTTAGACAAATAATTCTCAATTCTAAATAAGACTGCCTTATTGAGATCTGAGAGCAAGGTCACTTGCCTTTCCAGAGTTAAGCATATGGTAAGCGTAACCGGAGTCAACTGCTCTATACTATACCTCTCCCAGTCAGGAAATCATGACAGCGAGAGTCTTCAGTAAAGACTGAAATCCTGGCTGTTACAAAATCAACTTTCTGTCACCCACACATGTAATACTTTTTAGTTTCCTCTACAATTGCTTCAAGTCTTTCTAAGTAACCACAAGCAAGAAAGGTATAGAGTCTATTTATTTCCAACAAGATATTTCTTATTTCTTCCCTGAAAGAATGACAATGCAAGCAATTTTAATGGAATGAGAGCAAACCAGAGTAGAGTAGATTCCAGATGGGTTTGTTTTTTTGTATATTCTTGCAGTGGAAGGACAGGTGGTGTTTTCTTGATTTTTTAAATGTAGAAAGAGGTTTTAAACAGCGATAAAGAAATGATTATCAAGTCACATTGAAAGTATTAAAGCATGTTATAGATTCAATGATTTAGTAGATGAAAGGATAGGCAAAATGATGTAAACAAAAAGAAAATGATGCATACCTGTCCAATTAAAGAGAACTTTACCTCAAAAAAGCATTATAAAGGAAAAATAATTGTATATTCATTGTAACTTGTGATATTTTCCAGTTCATTAAAATAGTCCCTTGGAAACAGTTCAAGAAGCATCTTGCCTTTCTGAGTGCTTTGATAGATAAGATAATAATTTGGTTTCAACAGCTATTCCTAGGTTCATATTGTTCCTTCATCCTTGGTTTCAATCATGTTCTTTTCTGGTAACTGAGAAGGAGCCAGTAAAACTATCAAGCTAAAAGGATTTGAAAACAGGCTTTAAACTATTAGACAGGACTGTATAGTAAGACACTGAGCAAACCAAACATAAAATGTACAGAGTAGAATACAGTAAGCTTTCTGTATGAAGCAAAGACTTTTTTTTTTTAATCTTGCTATTGGCATTTTCTGAACTCAGCCAATTTCAGTGGACTTCAAGTCATCATTTGTTTTTGATGATCTCTCACAGCCAAGAGAAGAAAGACAAGACGGGGGAAAAGAGAAAAATACAAGTTCTGGCGGAAACTCAAAATCGAGGACAAGGTATGGCTCCAAATTCATAGCTTGGCTTTAAGCGTTTTCCTCTCTCTATAATGTTTTAAATAAAAGTGAAATGTGTTTTCTCAGATAAGCATGTCAAGAAATAAGGTGTTCAGTGAATGATGTCCGTATTGCTTCAGTACAATAATGCCAGTGGCAACAAGGGGTTTTATGGTGCATGTAGTTCAAGGAAATATTACAAATGGTAAGATGGCGCTGGGGGCCGGTAGCTGCCTGGGGTTCACTCTTTCTGTCAAATCATAATATCTTTCTACCATGAAACCTGAAGGCCTCTAAATTCTCAGATCATCAGGGATTTCCATTCAGCTTTTAATGCACCTAATACATCACAGAGTTTGGGCCATTCTTCTTATTGATGGAGTAAATCCTGGCTCTTTGTGGGTTCCTAACCTTTGAAAATTTGAGTAGGCTAAGGATTTTTGTAATAAACATAGCCAATACATACCTGTTGCCTGTTCTTCCTCTTACTGTGTGAGATCTATGATTTGAGTGATCTGCTGACCAGTTTTCTACTTTCTTAATCTCGCCAGGAAGTGCATCTGTGCCACTGTTATATTCTAGGGAGTTTACAACCGCCACTGTCCTTGGTGATAGAAACAACTGCATCCACAATTTTCCAAAGAAAAAGGCTAAGAAGGCACTCCTGTTATATAGCATTGAAAAGTAAGCTAGGAGAGTAGAATGGAATTGCAATGTGTGATGTGAGTTTTATGTTAATTTCTCTAGATTAAGGGAGAGAAAGAGAAACAGAGAAACAGAGAGAGAGAGAGACAGAGAGATAGACAGGGACAGAGACACAGATATCTTGCAAAAGCACTGTGTATATCTGTGATGATATTTCTTGAAGAGATTGGTATTTCATTCAAATCAGTAGACAGAATAAAGTTCTGTAATCATCAGTATGACGAGGTGTCTGCCAATCTCTCTCTCTTTAATCTCTTAAGGGCTTATATAGAAGAAAAAGGCAGAAAGACAAAGTCTCTTTTCTTCATTTGGGATGCTAATCTGTTCTAGATATGGGCTGGTGGATTTCCTGGTTCACAGGCTTTCAAACACTGTGGGTTCTGCTAGAATATCCTGAATGGCAACACTTGCTTTCCTGGTTCTCTTGCTTATAGTCTATCACATTGAACCCACATGTTGTTTTCCATTGTCCAAATACAAAATTTAATAAAATAATAAAAAATCATGGTTGCAACAAAAGAAGCAGAGAGAAATTTAAAGTAAAAATATAAGAATTTTCTAAATACAAGATGTGCTCATTTAGCCAGTGACCCCTTGATGTATCTGCTGCTTTAACATCATCTTCTGTTTAATGTCACATTGACCATAACACAGATCAAGGTCAGCAGATTCTTTATATTCATATTGTACTGTTAAGCTATTCTAACATATTTAGACATACCCTATGAAAATAAAACTTTATGATAGTAATACTTAAGAGTGATAAGAACATAGGATAGGCATGGACTTTCTTTAAAAAATCATCTTGCAATCTTAAGTTTTTCAGATGACGTGTTTACAATAAAGTCTTTTGAGAGAGGTATCAACCAAATAGTTAATCGGCATGTATTTCTAGAAACACACCTTCTGCCATTGTAATAGTGAGATTATATATATGTATATATACCATATATACATATATGTATATATACATACATATATACATATATATATATATACACTTCTCTTGTACATTATATTCCAACTGCAATTTTCCCTTCCTCCACTCCTTACAGTCATCTCCTACTTCCCCTCTCCCCCAGATCCACTCCTTATCTGTTTCCCTTCAGAAAAGAGCAGGCCTCCCAAGGATATTAACTGAACATGGAATAACAAGTTACAATAAGACTAAGCATAAACTCTGATAGCAAGGCTAGATGAGGAAGGCCAGTAGGAGGAAAAGGGTCTCAAAATGGTCAGAGACCCCTCCACTCCACTGTTAGGAAACCCACAAGAATACCATGTTATACCATAACATACATGCAGAAGACCTAGCTCAGTACCACACATGCTCTGATTGTGGCTTCGGTCTCTATGAGTGAGCCTCTGTGAGCCCTGCTTAGTTTATTCTGTGGTCTGTGTTCTCAGGGTGTTCTTGACCCCTTGATGTTAACTCATTTTTGAATATATAATATACCCTATAAATCCACTGTGTACTGTAGAAACCCTAAAGGGTTTAAAAGAGAATGTGGTTAACATTTTGATTACCTGAATGAATAGGTACCTAACTGTAGTATCTTTGAAACACATGGTATTTTGTTTTCTGTTGTGAGGAAATTAAACTTGCAGATAAACTAGTGGATAAATTAAACTAGCAGATAAACCAGCAGAAACTAAACTAGCAGATAAAATAAGCTCAAACACTTTTATCTGTTGAATTAATGTCTTTAGCTGAAACACTTTCATGCTGAAATCCATGTAGATTTTAGCTTTTATTTATTTATTAAATTTTTTATTATTATCATTTATTACAATTTATTAAATTTGTATCTGAGCTTTGTCCCCCTCCCTCATCTCCTCCTAATGCCACCCTCCCTTCCTCGTCTCCCCCTATGCCCCACCCCTAGCTCACTGATAGATGAGGTCTTCCTCCCCTTCTATTTGACCCTAGCCTATCAGGTATCATCAGGACTGGTTACATTGTCTTCCTCTGTGGCCTGGCAAGGCTGCTTCCCCCTCAGGAGGAGGTGATCAGAGAGCCTGTCACTGAGTTCATGCCAGAAAAAGCTCCTGTTCTCCTTATTAGGAAACCCACTTGGATGCCGAATCTATAGTCCACACCTGAGCAGGGTTTTTATATCCTCTCCATGCATTGTCCTTGGTTGGGGTATCCGTCTCTGCAGGGCCCCCAGGGCTCTTTTTTTTCAATTATTTTGGTTCTGTTGGTCTTCTTGTGGAGCTCCTGTCCCCTCCAGGTCTTTCTATCTCCTACTTCTTTCATAAGATTCCCTGCCTTCTGCCCAAAGTTTGGCTCTGAGTCTCAGCATCGCTTTGAAACCCCTCTGGGTAGACTCTTTCAGAGGGTGCCTGTGGTAAGCTCCTGTCCTGTTCTCTCTCTTCTCCAGCTTCCCATTTCTATCACATCTGCCCTTCTGAAGGAGGATTGAACATCTTCCCTAGGGTCTTTCTTGTTGTTCAGTTTATTTAAGAGTATAGATTTTAGCTTTTAAATACTTCTTATTAGTCTATGAAAATTAGACTGGGCTATTTCTCACTTGAACCAATTATGTCTTGCTTGCTTGCTTTAACATTATAAGAAAAAAATTCCCATTCAGTTTGCCATATTTACAAAAAATTCCCTGTATTATTTTCTTCCTGGAAGAACATTTGTTCTACATCTTCACCACACAATGTACTAAAAGGGCTGTGCGTCACAGCATGCCTAGTGTTAATGTTTCGAGAAAACTGATGATTAAACATAATGTGCCAACCTACTACAAATGGCATTGTTCAGAACAATGTCTCTTTGTAATCGTTGAGGGTTACTTTGCTTTGGAATGAGTGTACATGCATGTACAAGATGTAGTTTGGGAAACAGCTTTTGATAGATGGTTCTTTTGAGATCTCACAAGATGTTTTCAAAATTTTCTTAAGACGATGTGAAAAAGTGATGGTAAATATATTCAGAATCATGTCCATATACTGAACAACTCATAGAATATTCTGTCCATCTCCTCCAGAGTCTTTTAAAGGTTATTCAAAACAATTCTTAGCTGAACTTTAAAAAAATGTCATTTGAGCTTGACAGCACTCAATTATGTAGAAGAGACCTCTTGGAATAGTGGAACACCAATGGGTGATTTGACTAGAATTGTTTTTGTGTTGTGCCCTTTTGCTGCTGAAAGTTTTGTGTTTCTGAACAACTACTTCATTTTTTCTTTCTGAGAATGGCATGAACTTTAATACTAACATGCATATTTAAATGCATTTTACATATTTTAGATTTTATACTGGAACATCAGAAGTTTGGACAGTGTATTATTTTTTATTAAATATTCAAAAATATTTAATATTTTGGCTTTTTTGGTTAAAAAAAATCAGAGAATTATAGTTCCTTTCTGTAATTGAGTAACTTTAGTAGGGAAAGATTATTTTCATTGTTATTGAAGATGCTGTGTGTGTCAAATGAATTTTCACTATTAACACTGTTACAGGCAGGGTGACAATATTCTGAAACTAAAAGAAAAAAAAAAAACGGTCCTTGGGTATGCCCAGAACACTGCAATTGCTTAATACAGCTCTTAACCAAGGTTTGAAGTGTATGTGTGCGCGCACACACATGCATGTATGTTTTTCTTTCTGATTGGGCACTCTTGCGGTTATTATTAGTGATTATGGGTCAGTCTTGGTGGTCATTTCCAGGAGCTGTTAGTCTTGTTTTGAGCCAGTCTCTCACTGTGACATGGGGCTCTCTGACTAGGCAGGGCTGATTAGCAAGGTGATGACAGGATCTGATCCTGTCTGCCTTTCCAGCATCATGATTAAAAGTATGTATTGCCTAATTGTCTGAGAAAGCACCAGATTGATTTCCAGAGTGGTTGTACAAGTTTACACCCCTACCAGCAATGGAAGAGGGTTCTCCTTTCTCCACATCCTCTCCAGCATGTATTGTCACTTGAGTTTTTGATCTTTGCCATTCTGATGGGTAAAGGTAAAATCTCAGGGTCGTTTTGATTTGCATTTTCCTGATGGATAAAGATGTTGGAGCATTTTTTAAAGTGTTTCTCTGCCATTCGAGATTTTTCTATTGAGTATTCTCTGTTTAGCTCCGTACCCCATTTTTTAACTGGATTACTTGGTTTGTTGGTGTTTTACTTCTTAAGTTCTTTATATGTTCTGGATATTAGCCCTCTGTCAGATATAGGTTTGGCGAAGATCCTTCCCCAGTCTGTAGGCTGTTGTTTTGTTCTGACAACAGTGTCCTTTGCTTTACAGAAGCTTTTCAGCTTCATGAGGTCCCATTTATTTATTGTTGCTCTTAGAGCCTGTGCTGTTGGTGCTCTGTTCAGGAAGTGTCTCCTGTGCCAATGAGGTCAAGGCTCTTCCCTACTTTTCCTCTAGCAGATTTATTATACCTGGTTTTATGTTGAGGTCTTTGATCCACTTGGACTTTAGTTTTGTGCAGGGTGATAATTATGGGTCTATTTGCATTGTTCTACATGTAGACATCCAGTTAGACCAGCACCATTTGTTGAAGATGCTATCTTTTTTCTATTTTATGGTTTTTGGCTTCTTTGTCAAAAATTCCGCAAGATCCAGCTATACCACTCCTAGGCATATAACCAAAATATGCTCAAGTATACAATAAGGACTTTTTGCTCAACCTTGTTTGTAGGAGCTTTGTTTGTAATAACCAGAGTCTGGAAATAAGCCAGATATTCCTCAAATGAGGAATGGATAAAAAACTGTGGTACGTTTATACAATGGAATACTACTCAGCAATTAAAAGCAAGGAAATCATGAAATTTGCAGGCAAATGGTATGAACTAGAAAAGATCATATTGAGTGCGGTAACCCAGAAACAGAAAGAGACATATGTTAAATCCTCACTCAAAGTGTATATTAGCTACATAATATAGGATAAGCATACTAAAATCTATACTCCTAAAGAAGCCAAATAATAAGAAAGACCGTAGGGAAGATGCTCAAACATGATAGACATTGGAAGCAGGAGAAGATAAGGAACAGGGCAGGAGCCTATGACAGAGTGCCTCTGAAAGTGTCTACTGACTGATGTATTGAAGCAGATGCTGAGACTCATAGCCAAACTTTGGGCAG
>JAQQSO010002124.1:0-14658 GCA_028658305.1 Pachyuromys duprasi | reverse complement strand
CATTCTTTAAAAGATACCACAACTGCATTCTATTTTATTAGAATCATTTTGCAGTATGTAAATTGATTCAGATATCATCAGCTCTTTAAGTACTGATCACATATTTTAGTGAATAATTAAAATCCATATTTAATATTTCGCTAAAAATATTCATTCATTCCATAGTGGTTGTTGATATATGTTATTTTCTCAACAAGTTATAGGTATATGTGTGTGTTTGTTGTGTGTGTGTTTGTAAACATGTAAATATTTGTGCACAGAACATGTCTGTGTGTGTCCATTAAATGGATGCTAAGTTTGTTTCTTTAACAATCTTCAACTTATATTTTTAGAATGTCCATTTTTGTTGGATGACCAGCTAGCTCACAAGATCTTCCTGTCTCTGGCCTCAGCCTGGAGGTTACAAGGACATGTTACAACAACCATATTTCACATATATATTAGATCTCTGAGCTCTGATCATTTTTGCTAATACATCTGACATTTCACCACTGAGCAATCATTTTGATCCCAAACGCATTTTTACTGGAGTTAAAAATATTATTGGTAATGTATAAGTAGAATAAACAATAGAAGGTATTACATATTAAAAATATCAATAGCTGTAATTACCATTGAAACAAAATCAAAGTAAAAATAACAAAAAAACCCAGTACCTAGTAAGTAATTAGTGAAAAATAAATGTTTTATACTATCCAGTTGTGCCTATATTTTAAAATCTACAGATTTTATTATATATAGAAAGTGCAGTCCCTATGCATCATATATTTTGGAGGCAATAACTATGTTTCAAAATAATAATAAAAGTGTCATGGTCTTTTATAAGTGATTAAAGTCAGTAAAGCAATAATTTCTTTTCCTAGATACCTATGATTAAATTGATTGGATTTGTAGAAAGTGCACTATTAATTGTCAAATATCTAGCTAAACTTAAAAAATGCTTTTAATTTTTCAGAGTTAAAAATTAAAGTGTTTCCAGACTATTTGATCTCTAGCAACTTCTAAAAGACTTTATCTGTAGCTAATGACATTCTATTACTATAAATAATGTCAATATTCAGTAGTTACATTAATCAAAAACAAAATCTTGACCACAAATTTTAGAAATGTCAAATGGCAAGTGTCATACAGTTTTGATGATAAATGGAATAATTTCTCCATGACTACAAATTGTAATGAAAGCTGACAGAATAGTAAAGCATTAGGCTTTAAATATGTTCACAAAATCCATTTACAGATAATAATGTTGAAATTAAAATAATTTTAAGTGGTGCCTGTTGAATCACACAGATGGTGAATATTAAAGTATTCCAATGCTGGCCTTAATGTTAGGAGGAAAGACAGACACTCATGTTAACAGAGCACAGGTTAAAGGTCAGGGATTTTTTTGCTCAATATTGGGAGTATAAAATAATGAAAGATCAGATCTCTTTTCAGGTGATGCTCTGCAGAAAAAATACCACTTGATTTTACAGTCTTTTGGAGACACAGTTGCAGAATGAATATTTGAAGCCTAATAGAGTACTTCAGCAATTCAGAGGCATAAATTCTCTGCCTCTCTGCTTCTCTCTCTGTCTCTGTCTCTATCTCTGTCTCTCTCTCTCATGTTTGGTGTGTTGCCTTTGCTGATTTGTTCTGTTAGTTCATTGGAACCTCTTGAAAGCTGACATATGGCAGAGCTGACTAAGATAGAACATCGAAACTGTGTTCCTTCTTCTGAATTCTGTACTTTTGCCATTCAGACAGGCTTATGCAGGACTCTGTATTTTTGATTGTTGGTGTTTCTGAATTTGTAGGCTCACAATGCTTATTTAAGTCTTAAAAATCTGAAATTTCACTGAACCTAAAGTCACTGCATATGAATGAAATGCATATGATTTTTATTGTAAATATTTATTGTTTAGGAAACTACTTACTATTAAATAAAAGAAAAAATCCAGCAGTTGATTAACTTTTGCTAATTATCCAAAAGGCTTACAAAATAATCACCTTCAGATTATCACTCTCAATTTATAATTAGAATCAACATAGAAATTTTAAGGAATTGTAATTTCTGACTTATTTAAGTTGCAAGATAAAATTGGCATAGAGCATACTGGTATGAGGTGACAATGATGAATAGTGAGAAAAATAAATGAAACAAGGCTACCTTTGTACCACATTCTGCCTATATCTGACTAAGTGAATTTGGAGCAAGGATCATTGTCTCTGTATTGCAATTTTCTCACTACTAGAAAAATAGAAGTATTTAAAAAATCATCTTCCTTTTATTTAATCATTTTATTTCAATATTTTTTACAAAACTGTAAACATTCTTCTTTGTGACAATACTAATTTATCACATGTACTTAAAACCCAAGCTACACAACTTCAATTTCTTCAAAAATAACATATAAATTGATTTTGCATGATTACCAAAAGGAGTAGCAGAATTTCTACACTTCTTGTTAGTTGCAGCAGAACTATAAATAAGTAACCATTTGGTGTGTAACTGCAAGTTGGATTTAACTTTCTTGACATGAGTGAGTTGCCAATAAGCCAGCACTAGGGTGACTTGCTGGGTTCCAGAGCTCAAAATGTTCCCATAGGGTGCCCATCTGTTGCTTAATTTTAATGATGCTTATGTATTAAAATAGACAATAATAAATGCCTCTACTGAAAGTGACGGCAAGTTCTGAACTTTTAGTTTTTTCCAAAGTGAGTTGAAGGTTAGTAGAATATGGACTATATGCAAAATAATATATGTTGATATTTGTATGTCTTCAGGCATTCCTTGTCACTGACACCTTTTATCAAAGTAAAGCAAAACATTAAAATAATAATATAAGACTATTTTAAAATCTGAAGTTAAGTTATTTGAACTCCAAAAGTTATGTTTTAAAAATTTGGGTAAAGTAAAACAGTTTTCCATCTGTGCAGTCCAGAGTTCAGTTCGTACATTTATGAATTTTACACAGCTTAGCAGTGACCTGCAAAAGCGACACAGGTATGAAACTGATTGTTACAAGATAAAATGTCAATTAGTTTGAATGGAATGAATAACTGATATAGACTTCCTCACAAAATTTAAAATTCTACTAGTTCTTGATTTTCATTGCAGGCAGATTTATTGACCATGGCCGGAGACCAAAGGAAGTCAGTTAAACAGAAGCTGTGATATTCCTTGGAGTAGGAGGAAGGAAGGCAGCATTGGGAGGGGAAGAGGGAGAAGTTTGTGGGGGGATACAAAGTGAATAAAGTGTAATTAATAAAAATAAATAAATAAAAAGAATTTCAAAGTGCAGTTTGTTGACCAACTCAGCTGGCAGCACAGCTTGCCTTGCTGCAGATATATTCATGGACTCTCTTGAAATTTCCTGCAGATTTTAATTAAAAAAAAACACTAACCTAAACTAAAATCATGGTAGATTATTAATCCAGTTCTGTGATGGTTTAAAGGAGAAATGTTCCTCATCAGCTCAGGTATTTGTGTACTTGTTCCAGGTTGATGGTAGTGTTTGAGGAGAGGTAGGTTATGTAGCCTTGCTGGAGGAGATATTTCCCTGGGGCTGAGGCTTGAAAGCTTAAATCCTCCTTTCACCCTGTTTTACTTTCTGATGCCTGTTTATTCATTCCTGAATATGTTAGCGCTTAGATTCCTGTTCTTCAGGTCTGCTGTCTGCCAGTTATGTGTACTCTGCCTGCCAGCTAGGATCGAGTCTAATTCCTAAACAAAATTATCCAACAACTTCTACACAACTTCCTGCTAGTAGAAGGAAAGCTACAGAAATTATTAATTTCAGACAACACAGATTCAGAATCAGTTAGCCACATAAGCATAGAATGAAAGCATGAGGTGGATCATTTCCCAGGAAGGCAGCGTACCAAACATCTATACAACTTCCTGGAGCATTAAAATTGATAAGGCAAAAACTGAGACTGAAATACAGATCCACGGAAAGTAACGATTTCAGGATTTTTTTTTTGCTAGTATTTACCTATTAGGTATGGAAACAATGTAGGCATGTGGATCATCCTTCCAGCCCTTCAATCAACTTAGTCTAAGAAATGACACATCACAAGCAAAATAACACAAAATATGTCTTCAAAGCTTAAATGGGCCATTTGCCTCAATTCTCCATTCGATTACAAAATTATAAATAAATGGAAACACACCATAAACTATAAAAATGTGGGGTAATCAAATTATAAATTAATAACTTAAAGAACTTTTTAAATTAGATTTCTATTTTTATATAATAATTACAGTCTATTTATTTTGTATCCCAGCTGTAGCCTTGCCCTCACTCTCTCCCAATCTCACTCTCCTTCCCTCTTCTCCTCCCATTCTCTTCCCCAAGTCCACTGAGAGGGGAGGTACTCCTCCCCTTCCATAGGACCCTAGCTTATCAGGTGTCATCAGGACTGGTTGCACTGTCCTCCTCTGTGGCCTGGCAAGGCTGCTCCCCACTCAGAGGGAGCTGATCAAAGAGGCAGCCACTGAGTTCTTGTCAGAGACAGTCCCTGTTCCTCTTACTAGGGAACTCACTTGGATACTGAACCGCTATGGGCTACATTTGTGCAGGGGTTATAAGTTATCTCCATAAATGGTCCTTGGTTCGAGTATCAGTCTCAGAAAAGACTCCAGTGCCCAGATAATTTGGTTCGGTTGTTCTCCTTGTGGAGCTCCTGTCCTGTAGTCCTATGGCACACTTCCAAATAGTACACAGTACAGATAAAAGGGGTTCATGAGAATTATAAAAAAAAATTGAAATAAATGAAACTGAAAGAAATCATAATGTCATCAAATAGATGTAATAAAACCAGTGCAGAGGATGATTTAGAGTATTGGATGAATATTTTAAGAAGGTATCAAATTCAACGATATAACTACATTTATAAGGGAACTTTGTATTATAAATTTAGACCAAAAGCAAATGCAGAAATAATTCATTATAAAAGTATATAAATCAGTAAATTTAAAAGATAAAGAGAAAAAAATCAAAATTTTGTTCTTTTCTTAAAAATGAGTTTTTTCAGAGTTTGATTCACTTAAAATATTGAGGTAAATATGAAACTGTATCCATTCTCACAAGAGAGAAAAGGAAAAAGAAACAAATTTCTAGTATCAGAAACAATGTAATAAATCTCCCACCCTTCAGACTCTCAGTAAATAAAGGAAATTTAGGGTGAATTCCATGATCACAAATTTAATTATTTGGATAAATTTGGACACTTCCTTAAAAATTAAATCAGTAAGTTTACTCAGGTGTCTATGTATAGATAACTTGATGTCCCTAAATCGGTCCAAGAACTTGAATTAATACTTAAATATCCAGATGAAAGAGGAGGAGGTCCTCCCCTATCAGTGGACTTGGAAAGAGGCAGGGAGTAGAAGAGGGAGGGAAGGTAGGATCAGGAGGGAATGAGGGAGTGGGATTCACCTGGGGTACAGAGTTAATAAAATGTAATTAATAATAAAAATTAAAATAAAAAAATAAATATCTTTCAAGTTATAAAATAAAACATATTTCACTGTGTCCAAAGAGTTTAATTTTGTTACTCACAAGCATTTCAGGAAGTACTAGCACCAGTTTTCTAGTATTGTCTCGAAAATACAGTGTGATAATTCCATTTCATTCTATGAAGTCAACTAAGTCCAAACCAAGTTATAGAAATTACAAGAAAGGACTCCCATAGATACTTCTATCTTTTCTGAACATGAATGTAAAAGTCCTCTATCAGTTATAGACTAATTTAGGTTTGCTTCAGGAATGACAGGTTTGATTAATATTTTAAAATCTATCAGGTGAATCCATAATATAATACATTGAAGAAAAATCAGAGAAATATGAACTGCTGCAAAAAAAGACAAAAGGTGACAAAAATTATGCATTTAAAACTACCTGAGAACAGAGAATATTAAGGGGTTTTCTAAAGGTAAAAATAAGAACTGTACAAATCTGCAGCTAATGGAGATTTGATGGCAACGGAACAACAAATATATTCTCAGCTTTGATATTTATTTGATATTGTGTTAAAATCCCTGGCTAGTGAAATACATCCCCTAAATGCTTAAAAACTGGAAATTTTTAAGAAAGAAAACACCTTTTGTTACAAATAATCTGAATACTTTTGTAGAGAATTTGCAGGAATCACATGAAAATTCTCGAAACTGACACTGAAGTATAGCAATAGTATAGAACTCAATATCACTATCAGCCTCTCCAAAATCCATGCCCTACATCCACCCTCCCAGACCTTCTTTTCAACCTTGAACACCTTTCTCCTTCCCTCTTCTTCTTCCTTTTCCTCTTCTTTCACCTCCCCCTGTTCCTGCTCCTCCCCCTCCTTGTTCTTATTTTAAGTATTTCCTCAAGGATTCTAATGTGTATTGCTAATCTAGTCTTGAGAGATAGGACCTGCCCTGGCTTGTGTTCAAAGTTTAGTGGAATAAACACCACTAACAAAAACTGACCCTCTACCTCTGCTAGGACAGGTGTCTAGTTAGAGTTTGTTCTCTTCAGTCTCTATGGCCTCTGTTACCAAGAGTCTCTGCTTGATTCTTCTTCATATCCTCCCAGGATCCCACCCTGATGTAGGTAGGTCTCCAGCTTGCACAGAGATGCCCAATCCCTCACTTTCTCTTTTTTCTACATGCCTTCTGTCCCCTGTGCCCATTCTCCCCAAGTCTGTTTTCCACCTCGTATTCCTCTGAGCCACCTCTCCTACCTTGTTCCCTCTCTTTAACTACTACCTCTGTCTATTTTATTTCTCCTTCCTAAAGAGATTTATGCATCCTGCCTTGGATGCTCCTTGTTTCTTATCTTCTTTGGGTCTGTGCCTTTTAGAAGTTTTATCCTTTGCTATGTGGCTATCAAGTACATAGCATGTGTCTTTTTGGGTCTGGGTTACTTCACTCAGGATTATATTTTCTAATTCCATCCATCTGCCTGTAAATTTCTTTATTTTTAAAAGCTGGGTAGTATTTTGCTGTGTAAATATGCCACAGTTACTTTATCCATTCATCAGATGAGAGACATAGAGGTTGTTTCCAGATTCTTGCTATTAAGAATAAAGCTACTTATGAACATAGTTGAGCAAGTGTCTTTGTTGTATGGTGGAGCATCTTTGGGGTATATGTCTAGGAGTGACATAGCTGTGTTTTGAGGAAGAGCTATTCCCAATATTCTGAGAAAGCACCAGCTTGATTTCCAAGGTGGTTGTACAAATTTGTGCTCCCACCAGCAATAGAAAAGTGTTCCCCTTTTTCAACTTCCTCTCCAGGATATTTTGTCACTTGAAATTTTGGTCTTAATCATTCTGACTAGTGTGAGATGGAATCTCAGAACCATTTTAATTTGCATTTTCCTGATGACTGAGGATGTTGAGTATTTCTTTAAGTGCTTCTCTGACATTTGATATTTCTTTGCTCAGAATTCTCTGTTTACTTCTGTGCTTCATTTTTAAATTGGGTTATTTTGTTTATTGAAGTTTGAGTTCATTATATATTTTGTATTTTAGCCCTTTGTGGACAAGTCTCCTAGCAGAGGGATGGGAACACTATTCCACACATAAAATCTTAGACCCAAACTTTACCCATACTACAAGATATGCAGGGATAAAGATAGAGTAGATAGGGCAGAGATTGAGGGAATGCCCAAACAATGCCTGTCCCAATCAAATTCCTCCCTATGTTAGAGTGCTGACTTTTGGCTCTAGGAATGAGATACTCTGTCAAGCTTATAGACAGAAGCATATCAGAGTTGAACTCTGGGAGGCTCTACCCAGCATCACCTCAAAATAGATACTGAGCCGCACAGCCAAGCAAGGGGCTATGTGTAGGGAGTCTTGTGGAAAAGTAGGAGGAAAGAGAAAAAGACCTTCAGGTGACAGGAGCTGCATAAGACCAACAGAGCCAACTATTCAGGTCCCAGACGGGCATGCCAAAGCTGAAGCATCAACCAAGAACCATGCATGGACTGGACCGAGACACCCACCCGCAACCCCCACACAAAGATATAGCAGATGGGCAGCTTAGGCTTCATGTGGATTCTCAAGTAAGAGAAGTGAGGGCTGCATCTGACTTGGACTCTCTTGCCAGCTTTTTGATCACTTCCACCTGACAGTGGAAGAGGGTATGCTTAGTACTGATGCCATGTGTTGAACTGGGATGGATGGAGAATAGGGATTGAGAGAGGGAGGCCAAAGATAGGAAGGATGGGACTGGGAGGAAAGGAGGGATGGGGTTACAATGAAGATGTAAAGTGAACTTTTTTAAAATATAATTTTAAAACTTAAAGTTTAACTTTAAGTTTTTTTAAATATATATTAAAAAAAAACACCTGGCTCTGCCTCACCAGGTCTAGTTAGTGTGCAAATGTGTTTTCAAATAGTATAGCATGTACATTAATTTATTGATACTAAGTATTTTTAATGTGTGAAAAAAAACTATTGTGAATATGGTATCTTCCCATGATACTTTCTTTTTCTTCACCATGTCTCCTCTGGACAGTTTTCCTTACTGTGAGGACAGTAACCTTCACCATAAATTTTGAGAGGTGTTGTTTCAGCTGGTTCAAGATCTACAGGGAGTCTGGTAGAGCTACACCAGGACTCTCAGGGTGGTTTTCTAGTTTCTTTAAGCAAAATGTGATTCAGAATTTCCTTCCAAAAGAAATCCTCAGCAGATAAACTAGAGTGTCCTTTACAGAAGAAAATTCAGAAAGTAAAATCAGAAGAAATCCAAAAGAAAGAACCTGCCTTTCTGGTAAACTCCAGAGGGGCATCATCTCTAGCTGGTGTAAATGGCCAAAAGCAATAAAGGACCAGAAGTTCAGAAAGCTCAGTAAAAGCAAGCTATGATATCTCTCATGGAACCAAAGTGATTAAGCAAGTATCAAATAAGACAGCAATGCCTGTGGCCAAAGTCCATACAAAGGTAGCTCCTAAGAAAAAGACTGTAAAGCCGATATGGTCTTTGCTTCCAAGTCCATGGAAAACATTAGATTGGCATATCAGAGTTTTATTTTTTCCAGCTGATTCTATATATTTTATTTATTACAGTTTTTTCACATTGTATCCTGATTGTAGGATACAATCCTAGTCCCATCCTCGCTCCCTCTTCTCCCTCTATGCCCCTCTCCTAGTCCACTCATAGAAGAGGTCTTCCCCCCTTACTATCTGACCCTGGCCTATCAGGTCTCATCAGGATCGGCTACATTGTCTTCCTCTGTGGCCTGGAAAGGTTTGCCACCTCCAGGCAGAGGTGATCAAAGAGTCATCCACTGAGTTCATACCCTGATCCCCTTACTGTGGTACCGACATGGAGACTGAGCTATCTATGGACTACATCTGAACAGAGGGTCAAGGTTATCTCTATGCTTGTTCGTCTCCTTGTGGAGCTCCTGTATCCTCCAGGTCTTTCTAACTCCTCCTTCTTCCATAAAATTCCCTGCACTGTGACCAAGGTTTGGCTAGAGGTCTCAGCATCTTCTTTGATAGCATGATGTGTAGAGTCTTGCAGAGGCCCTCTGTGGTAGGCTCTTGTCCTGTTCCCTGTCTCCTACTGCGATGGGTGTCTATACTGTTTTATCTTTAAATGAGAATTAAGCATCTTTCCTAGGATCCTCCTTGTTGTTTAACTTTTTAGGGTTACCTCACTCAGGTTGATCTTTTCTTGTTCCAGCTATTTGCCTGCAAATTTAATGATTTCCTTGTTTTTAATTTTTGAGTGGTATTCCATTGTGTAAAGGTACCACAATTTCTGTATCCATTCTTTGGTAGGGGAACATCTAGGTTGTTTCCGGATTCTGGCTATTATGAATAAAGCTTCTATAAAGCAAAGGATACTGTAAACAGAACAAAATGGCAGCCTACAGACTGGAAAAAGATCTTTGCCAACTATACATATGACAGAGGGCTAGTGTCCAGAATATATAAAGAACTCAAAAAGTTAAAAACCAACAAACCAAGTAATCCAATTTAGAAAAATGGGGTATACAGCAAAACAGAATTCTTAGTAGAGGAATATCAAATAGCAGAGAATCACTTAAAGAAATGCTCAGTGTTCTTAGTCATCAGGAAAATGCAAAACAAAATGACTCTGAGTTTTCACCTTATACACATCAGAATGTCTAAGATCAAATATTAAAATGATAAGACATGGAGAGGTTGTAGACAAAGGGGAACCCAACTCCGTTGCTAGTGGGAATGTAAACTTGTTCAACCACTTTGGAAATAACCAATAGCCTGATATAACCAAGATCTGTTGACAATGTGGAGCAACAAGAAACTTTATTCATAATTGGCGATATAAACATTTAAAGCTATATTGAAAGAGACTTTAGCAATTTATTTTAAAGTTAGTCAGTTAATCTATACAATTAAGCAATAGTACCATTTCACTTGCAAGTCTAGGTATACTAACAGACAGACATAAATATGTATTTACATGTACGCACACACACAGAAACATACAAAAATACATGGCCACATTTTATCAGTTTTTTTCATGATTTCTTAGTACATGCATAGGAAATTTTCTTCAGTATATTAATAGAAGATAAACTGTAATACATCAATACATGGGAATATTATAAAATCTAGTCCACACACCTAATAAAATACGAAATGGAACAAGTACAAATTTATTCACAGTAAGTCCTGATAAAGACATAAATACACTATAAATGCTTACTGAAATGAATAAGATGATGTCTGAAAAGGTGATGTTCATTAACTTACCGTTTTCTTGAGAGTCTACAGATGACACAGGTGTCTAGATTTCAAATTTCAGTTCTTCGGGAGTTGTGTGAGAATGAGGCTGCATGACTAAAGAAGAGCAAGAATTCAGAGATTTTTTTTTAATGTTGAACTGTTCTGATGTTTTGTGATAGTAAATGAAAACCGCTGAGTCCTCATTACAAACTATGAGATTTTCTGCTCATTAAATAATCTGTGATACAGAGTGTTTCAAAATTTTATTTTGTGGTTAAAAGAAATCTGCTAATGAACAGAGAATAAGAAAATAACATGTATTTAAAATAAATCCTTTAAAACTACAATTATGCTTTATAATGAGTGAAACAGTTCTGAGCTATTTTTTAATTACTAAAAATCTGTTTTCTAGATGTATCAACTAATTATCCCCATCCTGCCTCATATGTAAACTGGGGAAAAATGATGTGGGTTAATGCATGTAATGGAAGTATGTTTCCTGTTACAACAGATATTTTTAAATAATTTTGTTTGCAAAGATCAATGACAACATTTAATAGTCTTAAGTTTGTCCTGTTTCAAATTGATTAAAAAACTCACTAAAGTTAAAATACTGAACTTTATATTTCAAAGATATAAAATTTTCTACTGTTGCTTTTAAAATTCTCTAGATAAAGTGTGAACAATCTTCAGTTCACCCAGCATTTTACTTTAAATTCTAAGGGTGAAAGAAAAATTGACTTCACAGAAAATTAGCAGGTTTTTTTTCCATCTTTTCTTATCAAAGAGAATGTAGGAGGATTCAAGGCCTCTGAGAGACATTATAATTCATTATGCAAAGAGGAGGGATGAAAATGAATCTGGGAACAATTAATTTGTGGCTAGTATTCTACAATACACTGTTAACACTGCTTTGTGTAAGGCTCTTAACTGAAGAGATATTAAATTGTCAGTGTGCTGCAGATGTCAGTAGATATTTTGCTATTAAAGCATTACATGATTCAAATTTCTGTCATCTATATCTTAGACTATACCAGACATGGTCCTTCTCATTTTTCTAGTTTTCTGGTGCTTTAAAGGCAATGAAAGATAAGAGAATGTAAAAGGAACGAATGATATAGCAGTGACACCAAGGTTTTAAAATCAAGAATATTAGGCTGAAAAAAAAGTTCAAGAGTATTTATCTCCCCCTTCTTTCATAAAATTCTATGCCCTCTGCTCAAAGATTGTCTATGAGTCCCAGCCCCTGCTTTAATACCTCAAAAAGTAGAGTCTTGAAGAGGCCCTCTGTGCTCTAAAAGGAGACCAACAGAGCCAAAAAACTGGGACCTGGGTGCATGCAGAGACTGATACCCCAACCAAAGACCGTGCATGGAGAAGACCTAAAACCCCTGCTCAAATGTAACCCATAGACTCAGTCTCCAAGTGGATATCCTAGTAAGAGGAGCAAAGGCTTTCTCTGATATGAACTCTGTGGCCAGCTCTTTGATCAACTACTCCTGGGGTTGCAGCATTATCAGACCACAAGGAAGACAATGCAGCCAGTCCTGATGAGACCTGATAGGCTGGTGTCAGAGGGAAAGGGAGGAGGGCCTCCCCTATCAATGGACTAGGGGAGGTTTATAGGAGGAGAAGAGGGAGTGAAGATGGGATTGGGTGAAGAAGAAGGGGGCCACAGCCAGGATACAAAGTGAATAAATTGTAAATAATGATAATAATAATAATGATGATGATAATAATAATAAAATGTTAAGAAAAAGAATTAAAAAAGAATATCTTTCTTCTCAATCTCAGTGACTCAGGAATTTGCAGTTGCATGATTACAAAATAATAGATCACCTATCCCAATTACCAAACCAAGGCAATAGTATTTACAATGAGATTTAAAAAAAAGTGTGCCTCTTCATGCATTTTTAGTTATAATAATATTTATTCAATTAAAAAGTAGACAATTATGGTTTTGGCAATTTTAATAGTCTGGAATTAGATATGGTTCTAATAAAAGTAAATTTAAACAAGCAAATTTTTCTTGTATATGGTAGATGTTCTCAGTCTATTGTGAGGATGCTCAGATAAACTCTGCTACAAAAGACTTTCCAGGATAAGGATATATGTCTCTTCTTAGAATTTGTCAAAATTCATGATCTTTACAATTTCTGGGCTGTTTTCAGTTAACTTTTTATGGATAATCCTGTTAGTTGGCACTGTTCAAAGGCATCCAGGTGTCTGCTCAAAACTGTCAGTAACATGTACTTAGGTTCCTTGATCAGGATGTCATATTTCTGCAGATGTAATATTTGTTCTTAATTTCACACAATTAATATTTAATGAATACTTTTTTCTGTACAAAGTGCTGCCTTGGATGTTGCAAAGGAAATGGGGAGTTATCGATAAAAAAGTAAGATGCTTTCAACTCTGACTACCTGTCTTCTAGAAGTATCTTAAAGCATGATTGAGATACCTGAACTGAATTTCAAATAAATAGTTGCAAACTCTGATTCTTACTGTGTATAAATCAATTAGTTATAACGTATACTATGCTTGTGTGTGCTGACTGAAATAATTTAAATTTATAGAAACATATTGATAAACATTTTCTAGCTTTAAGTTATCTTTGAATTGTCTAACTACAAATGGATCATAACATTTAGCAACATTTTATTTGCAGAAAATAATAAACATTAAATTTTTGGTACAGAATTTTTTAGAAACTAGATTTATATGAAACTAAAAGCTATGCTTGAGATTACAGCATGTTAACAAGGAATTTGTATCTTTTTGGTATATTCTCCATGTGCTATATGATTGAAATGTATACATTCCTTTATCATTGACATAATTTATGTTTCTATAACTTGTTCTATTGAAGGAAATATCTCCCAAGTTTTCTAGGTTGTTCAGACTAGATTAGTAAGACAAATCTGAGAGTGATAAGAATTTATTAGGATTAGTGTCTGTGTATGATTTTTGTAGAAGTAATAGCTAGATATTCATTCAGTAACTAGAAATAAAATTTAGTTTGCATGATTCATCATTTTAAAGCAAAATCTGCTCATCCCCAATGAGTATTTGATATTAATGGTATGTTGATATTTGTTCTGTTTCATGATGCAGCTAAGAGTTCTGTGGGTCCTTAATAAATGTTATATTTTATGTTCCTTCCTCTGACGAAAACCTGATTCACATTTTATCTTAATTTAAATTTGAATTTATTCTCTTGCATTTAAGATATTATATCAGGTATGCATTTTTAATAATTCATCATCGTTTATTTTTAGCTGGAAACTTAGGCTTGAACTAAGGACAAGATTAGCATATATGTTTTCAGGTTTCCCTGGTTAACCTTTGTATTTCCCAGTCCCATGGCAATTGTATTTTATTAATGAGAGAAAATGGCAGAGAGTGGGGTCTCAAAGTTATTTCTTGTTCTGCTACTTGCACTGAAATACTCTTATTGTTTCTTTGTGTTATAGTCATCTGTTTTTTTTACAAAAAAAGAGAGAAAGGAAAAATAGCTGATAATTAAGAAATATTCATTTGTTTTTGTTCCAAAGGCATTGTTCCATCATGCCAGTATAGGCGTAGTGATGCAGCTCTTTCATAACACAGTAGATCAAGAAAAAAAAATAGTAGGGAATGCAAATTGGAAAAGAAGAAGCCAAAGTATCACTATTTGCAGACGATATGATAATATACATGAGTGACCCCAAAAATTCAACCAGAGAACTTCTTCAACTCATAAACACCTTCAGTAAGGTGGCTGGATACAAAATCAACTCAAAAAAATCAGAAGCCCTCCTGTACACCAAAGACAAAAGGGCCGAAAAGGAAATTAGGGAAACAACACCCTTCACAATAGCCACTAATAACATAAAGTACCTTGGGGTGACCCTAACCAAGCAAGTGAAAGATCTATATGGAAAAAATTTCAAATCTCTGAAGAAAGAAATTGAAGAAGAT
>JAQQSO010002123.1:0-14659 GCA_028658305.1 Pachyuromys duprasi | reverse complement strand
ATTGCTTTTTTTTTCTCTTTTAATTTTTGCTGGGAGATTGTCTGTATCCTATATTTTCTTTGGTGTAGTTGTTTTTGTTGGATTGGAGTTTTCCTTCTAGAATCTTCTGTAGGGCTGGGTTGCTGTGCAGATATTGCTTAAATTTTGTTTTGTCATGGAATATTTTGTTTTCTCCATCTATGTTGATTGAAAGCTTTGCTGGGTATAGTAGTCTTGGTTGGCATCTGTGTTCCCTTAAAGACTGCATGACCTCTGCCCAGGCCCTTCTGCCTTTCATAGTTTCTGATGAGAAGTCTGGTGTGATTCTGATAGGTCTTCCTTCATATGTTACTTGACCTTTTTCCCTTGCTGCCTTTAATACTTTTTCTTTGTTTTGTAGGTTTAATGTTTTGACTATGATGTGATGTGAGGTATTTCTTTTCTGGTCTAGTCTATTTGGTGTTCTGTAGGCTTCTTGTGTATTTATGGACATCTCTTTTTTTAAATTAGGGAAATTTTCTTCTATGATTTTCTTAAAAATATTTTCCGGTCCTTGGAGCCTGGAGTCTTCTTTTTCATCTATTCCTATTATTCTTAGGTTTCGTCTTTTGATGGCATCCTTGATTTTCTGAATGTTTTGTGTTTGGGACTGTTCTGATTTTAGTTTTTCTTTGAGTGAGGAGTCAGTTTCAGCAAGCGTATCTTAAGCTCCCGAGATTCTCTCTTCCATCTCTTGTATTCTATTGGTGATGATTACCTTTGTGATTCCTGATCTTTTCTCTAAGTTCTCCAATTCCAGGTTTTTCTCTGTTTGTGTTTTCTTTATAGATTCTAATTCTGTTTTCATGCTTTGCACTATTTCCTTCATCTGATTTAAGGTGGGTCCTATTTTTGTATTTGTTTCCTCTCTATATGTTTCTAATTGTTCCTCTATGTAGGCCATTATATTATTTTGAATTTCTTTGAGAGCTCTGTTCATTTCCTCTTTTTGTTCCTGAATTAACTGGATAATCATAGCTTTAAATTCATTTTCCTGAGTTTCTGCTGAATTAAAATATCCATTAGTTTTCGGTGTTTCTGGTAGTGCCATGGTGTCCTGATTTTTGTTGGGTGAGTTCTTACATCGACCTTTCGTCATTGCTTATATATAATCTTCACTGTTTCTTCAAGTCTGACCTTTTGACTGGAACTGTCTTACTCTGGTGTCTTTAGAATTCTTCAGGAAGATCAGTGGGGACTTGCGGTTTGAGAGTGTGTGTTGTTGCTTCAGTTGTTCCTGTGGGAGAAGAAGCCGCTGGCGCAGAATTGTAAGTGTGTTTGTGTGTGTGTGTGTGTGTGTGTGTGTGCATGCGCGCGCACTCAGAAGCTGGTGCAGGGATGTTTGTCTTAAAGGGGAGTGCTAGGGTGTGTAGCTGCTTGGGATATATGGGTTGGGAGCAAGCGCAGGCAGGGATGTGGATGCTAGCACGGTTAGCAAGCACAGATTGTGGGCATAATGCGCCTGCTCAGGTTTCCTGAATACCTGGTGGTCTACAGTCTGTGGCAGGGTCAGCAGGCTGGACTCTGAGGTCTGCTGCTGGTGCTGTGGGTGGGACACGTATTCTGTTGTGGACTCTCTGCACCCAGCCCTGAGTTCTGTGCTGGAAGCTGGAAGCAGGCTGCACTCTGCTTCCTGAGTTGGGAAGCGCTATCTGCTTCTTCAGCAGCTACCCCCTCAGACAAGGCTGTGGGGGAATGCCAGAGATCTGTGCTTAGAGCATGCAGCCTGTGCTCCTTGCAAGTTGCTGTGTGCACTGCGGGCTGCCTCCTCTGCTTCACTGCTGTTAGGGGTACCTCCAATGCTGCTTTCCTACTGGCTGTGGTATCTCTCCCCTGGCTTCCTCTGCTGCAGGCTTGGCTATGTCCACCACTGCTTCCATCCGTTGTGAGGAAGTGCCCGGGAATTGATTCCCCAGGAGAAGTCCACGGAAATGCCGCAGTTGACCTGTGTCCTATTTTACTCAGATCAGGTTTTGTGCCCCTTCTCCCCAGGCTCCTTGTATGGTTGTTTTGAGTTCCACAGCCCCTCCATTCATCAATTCGGGGACAGGGAATCCCAGGGTCTGGTGCTCTGGGTGGCACAGATCTGTGCCTCGTAGCTGGGTGCTCAGCAAGTCTCTGGGCTGACCGCAAGTGCCCACTGATCTAGGGGACCTTTTCCAGGGAGATCCTGGGTACCCTGACTCAGTCCCTGTTTGCTTCCTTCCTTGTGGGGTTTTCTCCCCATAGGGAAACCCCCTATGGGGATGCCCTGTTGCACCCAGTTCTTCTGTGGTGGAGAGTTGGGCTCACAGCATGTCTCTGTGCTCAGGGGTGGAGTCTAGTTCAGAGGCCATTCTGAGAGATCTTTTCCCTGGGAAGGCTGGGTGACCTAGGTCAGTCCCTTCCTTCCCTGTGGGTTTTTCTTGCAAATGGGACTCCCAGACTCTGGTGTTTTTTGGCCCACCGTTCAGCCTGGGAAGGTGATCAGGACACGCAGGCATGTGATTCTGGTCTGGCGACCAGCCGAGTGCCTGCACGATCTGGAATCTCTTCCGGGTTCTGGCTGGGTGTCCTGGGAGTGGACTGGGCTTGTTCCCGCACCTTGGGGCTTCCTCTCACCTGGGAAACAGGACCGCTGTTGTTTTAGGGCCCACAGTTCAGTCCCTTGGTTCATGTATCGAAAATGTTGTTCTGCAGCTCGGAAGCAGCATCCTCCTGGTGCCGCCATCTTGTCCCCCTCCTCCCCCCCCCCCCCGCCTTTTCCTCATATTTTATACTTGAGAGAAATTGTAAAAGATCTGGCATTGGTGAAGACATTCTAAAGAGGCCCTGCTGTCTCTCAATTTGATTATCAGATTATTCAAACAATGGGAACTTTCCCCAAGAATCTTATGCTGGGAGAAAAGAAAAGGAGCCAATGAGAGGGGAATTTGTCTCTCTGAAAGAGGTTTCAGATAGTTCCAACAACTTGTTAGATGCTGTACAGGAAGAGACAGAAGCCCAGACAATGACAGGCCAGCCGTGGGAGGGACCACATCTTGACTGGGACTGTTTATATGTGTATATCCTCCTCCCTCTATCTAAATTTCGATCTTCTTACTTCAGGATCCTGAACAGTGGTTCTCAACCTGCGGGGTCACATACCAGATATCCTGTCTATCATATATTTACATTATGATTCATGACAGCAGCAAAATGATAGTCATGAAGTGGCAATAAAAATGATGTTACAGTTTGGGAGGGTCACCACAACAGGAAGAACTGCATTAAAGGGTCACAGCTCTAGGAGGGTTGAGAACCACTGATCCCAAAGATGGACTTTGAGGGCTTGCTGGATCCCTTTGTGAGTCTTCCCAATGTGGCTACATTGACTACATCTCTTTTTTTCTGCTCCTCTTTTTGATTTGACTCTTTTAATGGATTTATTGGGGCCTGATTTGAGGCACAGGCTGTGGCCCTCCCAAACTCAATAACAAAATGATGTTTAGAGGAGTTGAGTGAATGCCTCAGGATCTCAAATAGAGTGACCAGCAGACGTGGGGGTCCTGCCAGGCAGTCTGGCCAGAGACCTTGTCCTGCTAACTGCTTGGTATTAGTGGTTTTCCTTCAAAGAAATGAGGCAACCTCTGTAAGAATCTGCTGTGGCTTGAATTTGAAATGTCCCTCACAGATTCATGGCTTCAATTCTTATCCTTCCTCTGGTGGCATTAAACCATGGAATCTTTAGGAGGTGGGGCTTGGGCCCAGAAATTCCTTATGGGTAGACCTTTGAAAGTTAATACCTGGTTCTCATTTTTTATTGTGTGGCAGGGGTGTCCCCGCATGGAGGCCTAGAAAGGCCGTTGTGTGAAGGTGAAGCCTGGATTGCCTTGGAGACCACAAGATGTTGGAGTTGCCAGAGTCATGGGATACCGGCCAAGAAAAGATGCTAACAGGGAGTGGAACCAGCCCAAGAGAGAGGTGTGGTTCAGTCAACAAAGCTGAAAGGAGTCGGAGATCTGAAGAGCGCTTTGACATCAGACATGGAGATGCAGTTTGAAGTTTGCCAGGCCGGGTTTTGGTCTTTCTTTGGTTTAGTATTTCCTCACTATGCTGCTTCCCTGATGTTTTATATGTGATGTGATATATGTCCTGTGATATTAGAAATATGTGATCTGCTTTTAGATTTTGATTTTATAGGGGATTACAGGTAAGTGATTACATGAATCCCAGAAGAGACTCTGAGCTTTGGCCTTTTAAACAGTGTTGAGACTGTGACAGACTATGGGGGCTTTTGAAGTTGGACTAAATAAGTTTTGCATTATGTTATGGCTACACGCCATATGGGAGCCAGGGAGTGGAATGTGGTGGTTTGAATAGGTATGGCCACCACAGACTCGTGTGTTTGGATGCTTGGTCCTGTTGAGAGTGCCACTGTTAGGAGGTGTGGCCTTGTTGGAGTAAGTATGTCACTGTGGGGGCAGGCTTTGCGGTCTTGTATGCTCAGGCTATGTCGAGTGACACAGCCTCCTGGACTGAGATGTAGAACTTTTAGCTCCTCCAGCACCATGTCTGCTTGCACATTGCCATGCTTTCCACCATGATAATAATAGACTAAACCTCTGAAACTGTAAGCTGGCCCCAAGAGAGTTGGGTGATTTTCTACAGAACCCTCCATCAAGGAAATGAAATTCTAGTTCAACCTGAAATGGCCTCAGCAAGGGTACAGGACAGAGGAGCCTCTGCACTGTCTTGCCCTGCCACAAAATGAGTGTGTACATGGGAAAACCAGAATTGTTTATTCACGCTAAGCAGCATGGGTAGTTAAACAGGGGGGTAGTAGAATTTTGAGTGGCTTTATTTTCCATATTCATGTTTGTCTGGATTGTTTCCCTTTTTTTCCCAATTATACTCCCCAAGAACCACAGTTCATGCATAGAAGCCACAGGACAACCTTCCGTGTCAGTCCTTGCCTTACACCGTGTTTGAAGCAAGGTCTCTTGTTCACTGCTATGTACAGCAGGGGGAGCCAGCTGGTTCTTCAGGATTCCAGGATGTTGAGGGAGGAGTCCCTTGCCTGCTTCTCATCTCAGTACAGGCACACTGGGATTACAAATGCCAGCTACATCAGGCTTCATGTGGGGCCTGGTCCTCCTACTTGTACAGCAATTGTACAGCAATTGTTCTTTCCACCGAGCCATCTCCTCAGCCTCTGGGATGGGTTGTCAGGCTCTGTGGTGACACAGCCTGCCCCTGGGTGATAATTGTGGGGCTGAGAATGTCTGTGGCTGCAGTGAGAGAGTGGGGTCTGCCTCAGTGCCAGGCCTTTCTGCCTTCTTTGTCAGGCTCACCCATTTATGGCTTCTGCTTATGAGTTTGTGCTTCATGTTTGAAAGCACAATGGTAAAACTGCTTACCATTTTTTTTTCCTTTTTCCAACTTGCCCGCATTGCTCAATGAACTTGATAAGGCAACTTGAATGGAAACTTAAGCTGGAAAGGGGTAATGGAAGCCCTGCAGCTTCCTGACTTCCACATATGGGGCGATTTAAGCTTTAAGTGACACACTTCCTCCAACAAGGCCATGCTACCTAATAGTGCCACTCCTATGGGCCAAGCCTTCAAACACATGAGTCTGCGGGGGCCATACCTATTCAAACCACTACATTCCACTCCCTGGCCCCCATAGGCTTGTAGAGGTTGGAGGTCAAATTGTCAGTAGAGGGTTTTGTTTTTTTTTTTCTGATGACTGAAGGGAAGTTTTCTGGCATCTCTGTTTTTCCTTGACTTATAAATACAATACTATTATCTCTGCCTTTATCATTGTGTAGCACTTACCCTGTGCCTTTCTCCCAAATGCCCTTTCTTTTTTGTACATATATGTATGTATATACATATGTATATATATGTATATCTATGTATTTATATACATATGTGTTTACTAAATACTATTACTACACAAGTTATATATATTTGTTGTTGTTGTTTTGTGTCATTGGGACAGACATTTGATCTCTAGCCCTGGTTTATCTGGAACTTGTTATGTAGATCAGGCTGCCTCAAACTTGTGGAGAACGGTTGGGAGCCAATTCAATCCAAGATTTTCTCAGAGCCCAGTCTGGACATCCCCCACCCCAACTCCATCCCACACCTCACGAAAAGAAGAAAAAGTAAGGACGATTCTTTTGGCTTATGTTTTAGTGATCACCATGCATGGTTGCTGTGTGTATCATGGCAAATCATGTCATGGTTCAGAGGACAGATGCTTACTTCATTGCTGACAGGAAACAGAAAGAGACAGGAAGGAGCCAGGGGCAAGACGTGCCCCTCAACCTACCCTAGCAACTTTCTTTTGGTGAGGCCACACAATTCTAAAGTTTTCAGAACCATCCTAAAAAGAACATCACCAGCTGGAGCCAAAACATTCAACATATGAACTTATAGGGAACACTTCATGTTCAAAGGCCTCTACCTTATCCAGGGTGATCTGGAGCCAAACACATCTGCCATGCCCTGATTCTAAAGTTGGCCACATGCCAAAGTACTGGGTATTTGAAAATGTGAATTTTAGGGAACACAATTCAACCAGAACACTTTGAAAACTTTAGATTTCCAAGTACGATGCTTTTAGAGTCCCTTTGAAACGTTTCCTACTGCCAAGACCAGTGTAGGAAAGAAAGCCTTTCTTAAAACAAAAAATAGTGGAAGCGCTGTCTATCAGCTAGCTGCCGTTCAGGATGTTAAAATGCACACAATTGTCCAGCAAGGACAGTGTTCCCTTCATTCCATAGGATGTATTGCCAGTCTTAGCATAGGGACTGAATGTGCTTTGTGGTACCATCCCAAGGTCTATTATGTTGCAATGAGTTTCAAATAGGCAGAAGAGACAGTCGCTCTGGTGGAAATCGGTCCCTTGTCCTCCCGTCCAGCTCTGCTGGAGGGTCCGTGATTGCAGGAGGAAAGCGCTTTGTTCCCCTCCACACCTGTGGACCCATCTCATTCTTCAGCCCTGAATCGTCTTGAGGGGCAGTCTGTCAGGGCCTTGCAGGAAGCAGTCACTTGGGTTCCACAAGCTCTTCCACATGGTATGCTAACGGCTAAACATAGTCTGTTGTTGGTCTGATGATTTTAAAATGCTAAGTGGCACCAGGAAAGTCTGCGGCACTACCGGCAGCTGACTGGAGAGTGAATGGGAGGGCAGCCCAAAATGGAGGCCAAGAGTGACTCAGTTTGATGTACCACATGGTGACTAGAGGACCATGTGGAAGGGACAAGCTGTCACTCCTTCATCTTTCTAGTTGGAAGGGTTGGCATGTGACCTGCTTCTTGGCAGTGGTGACATTTCCTGTGGCTTGTCCTGTCAATCACAGCACAGGGAATATGAATTTTCTCTTGTATAGTTCTTTTGGCTGACATTTCTCAGCCATGGCCTTTTCTGAAAACTCCAATCAAGAAGCTGTGGAGGTCTAAAGAGAGGCAGATGGGTAGAGGAAGGGCTGGGGCTCCGTGGCTGATGGGGAAGCTTTATTCCCGAGTAAGGGCACATGGGACTACTCTCACCGGCCTCATGTGACCTAGGGGTTTTAAGGGTCAAAGTGAAGAGTGTGGCCGCATCCTGTCTCTGCCCTTCTCTGTTGCAATATGGTCCAAGAATGGAGTCGTGTGAGACGGCTTCTGAGTGCTTGTGAGAAAACTCCAAGAAACAAAGACAAGAGTCTTATGACCTCAGTTTCTTCAAAAACACAGAATTGTTCTTGGAGTATGTTTTTGTGCCCCTCCTGGCATAGCAGACAGGAGTGAGTTACCTCAGCTTATGCTTTACAACTGGCTATTGTTATTTGTTTATATGCCTCTATGGAAAAACACATTTTTGTCACATATGTGCCCTTGTCATTGTCACATGTGCGGCCTTCACTCATGTGACTCTTCTTAACCCTCAGAGTATAAATTGTGAGACTGCAGTCTGCCTCATTTTCAGGCCCCATTCTCCCAAGTTCCTTCTTTAGCTAGGAAACACCTATCTTTGTCTTTTGTTATGTCCAGGTGGATTCAGTGACCCACCTTTCTCTCTTGTCTAGACCTTTTCCTAAGAAAATTATCCCAGGGCTGGAGAGATGGCTCAGAGGTTAAGAGCACTGGCTGCTCTTCTGGAGGTCCAAAGTTCAATTCCCAGCAACCACATTGTGGCTCCCAACTATCTACAATGAGATCTGGTGCCCTCTTCTGGCATGCATGCAGAACACTGTATACATAATAAATAAATCTTTCTTAAAAAAAAAAAATCCCAAATTCCTCTGATGCCTAATGGCTTACATTAAGGTCAAGGGCTTTTTGGTTTTAGCTTTTAAGACTACGAATCTATTCAATGATAGCATTGAATTAGCAATGAGTCTATTCAATGATTTATTGAAAATGAATCCAGCTGTTTCCTCAGTTCCTTTTCTACTGATTTCACAATAGTAGATATGGGACCAGGGGCTTTGTATATGCAAAGTGAGCACTTTAACACTGGGATTTATCATCATCCCTTCTGGACTTTAAAAAAAAAAATTAAGACAGAGACTCAGTATGGCATCCTGGATGGCTTAGGAATTGCTATGCAGGACAGGTTGGTCTTGAACTCACAAAGATCTGCTTGCTTCTGCTTCCCAACTGCTGGGACTAAAGGTATGTGTCACCAAGCTTCTCTGACTTCTTGATCTGCTTCTCCTGAGTCCTGGGGTAAGTCTGGACTGCCTGTTGCTTCTCTAAGGTTCTTTGGGGGCTGGAGCAGCCAAGAGCATTGCCTGTTCTTCCAGAAGATGCAGTTTCAATTTCCAGAACCCACATAGCAGCTCACAACTTCCTGTAAGTCCAACTCCAGGAGATCTGACTCCTTCACATAGACATACATGCAGAGAAAAGTACAAACTCACATAAAAATAAATAAACCATTAAAAAATTCCTCATGGTGTTTGCATCCTTGTCTTTTTTTCCCCCATGTCCACTTCCTTTTGCTGTGTCTGTCTCGATTACCTCCCTGGTTTGTGTAGAACTGTCCTCAATCTGATCTTTGTTCAGGTACGTGTCTTTCTCAACCTTACATACAGAAAAGCCACACCTGTGTTGAAGATATTACAAAATTGATTGATGATTAGAGTTTCTAGATTGTACATGTTATCTCAGGCTACCTTTAGTCTTCCTGAAAGCTACTGACTACTCATTTCTGTGACCGGCATCTGTACATGTAGTTTTTATTTCCTCAGATGAGGGGATGAGATGAAAGCACACCTAAGCTTTATGAACACATGAGTCCAGAACCTTCTAACTATCTATAGGCCTAGGCCTACTTCTAACCTCTATACAATCTAATCTGTAAGTCTGGACCTTGAAGGCTTCAGCTTCCAGCCTCTGTTTGCTAATCTAGACCTAGAATGTTTTCAGTACTGCCAAATAAGCTCACTCTTTCTAGTTTTTTTTTTCCCCCTGAACTCCAGCTGACTGCTTCAACTCACCTGTTCTGGCTCAAAACTCCTCTCCAAGCTGGCAGGTTAAACTAGCTTCTCTCAGCTTCTCACTGCATTGCTCTGCCTCTGAACTCCACCAACTGAACTGCACAAACTCAGCTGCACCCAATTGCACTGCACTGTTCTGTATTCCCAGACTCTACCACAGTGTCTCTATAACCTCCCCCATCTCTCTCTGCACCGCTCTTAAGTAGTTTTTCTTTCCTATCTGCTCTCATGAGAGTTGGGAGTATTCTGTCTCCTACTCATTCTGTTAAATCTTTCTCTGATTCATCACTTTGTCTGCCCCTCATTGTTGGGATTAAAGGTGTGTGTTACATTCCAGCCAGAGGGATTAAAGGTGTATACTTAGGGCATGTCTACATTCCAGCTGGATCACACTGACCTAGGTCTTTGGATGTGATCCCTTGCTAGAGGAGCCATGTTGCTGGATTAACATTTCTCTACAGACCTCACATCCTACTATTAGGTGAAACCTTTGGAAGGCGTCCCTGCGGACTATTAGCTTTGACTAATACCAAAGCTAAGACTGTCATCAGCTAGCATCTGAGACTTAGAGATGTCCGTACTTTGCTGTAATCTGTCCATTTGATGTTTCCATTATATTTGGAAAATTCCTTGATTTATAACTATATTTTGTTCTCAAATGACAAAAACTTCATGAAACTGCTTTCATATTAGACTATGTTATTCAGAGCAACTTAGATCTGTGTTCCCAGGCCATGGTCACTCCTATTTAGCTTAAGAATAAACTTACTCCTTTGAGGTGAGATCTGTGTTTTGTGTTCATAATATTGACCAAGCTGCTGAAGCTAGCAGACAGTCACCACTGCTGATAGCAGATATGGGAAGAAGGGCTTGAAGGAGGGTGGGTATCTAACATGTCAGGGGTCAGGCCAGGAAGGAGAAATGGATGTCCCTGGAAAAAATATAAGTGGAAGAGAAACCTGAAGCCCGAGCCAGGTAGGGCTGGGCATGTAAGAAGCCACATATTTTGGATTAGGATGTAATTGGTAGAAAGTTGCCTGCTGAAGTTAGGTGAACTAGATCAGGAAGCATGGCTCATGGGAGGTGATGAAATTAGCAGTCTCGAAACTCAACACTTGCAGAAGAGCCACTGAGTCCCAAAGCCTTGCATTTGGGATCCTGACTTCTGGTTACTCTATTTTTCTGCTATTTATGGCTGATCTATCTATCTATCTATCTATCTATCTATCTATCTATCTATCTATCTAATTATTTTTATTTATGGAAAATTTATCATTCCACTTCTTTTCAACATCTTGCTCTGCAGCTTCCTTCACCCTTTTTGCTTGGATACCAAAGAGCTGGACATTGGCCCAGGCCATGTGAAGACTGGCAAAAGCCTTGAAGTTCTTCTCTTCTTCTGTGATGACTCTGGCTTTCTCCTTTTTGTAGACATTTCAGAATGGGCATCACAGGTCCTATTGGCTGGGTGGCCAAGTTAAGCTCTTCAGCAGAACTATCTCCCTTCTTCGGAGCAGAAGGCTTCCTAGGGAAAAACGTGAGCCTGGAGTGGTACCCTTTCAGGCACTGCACGTTGGCCTGTAGTGACTCAGTGAACTTATTTTGCCGACTTGGGTCCACGGAGATGCCGATAGTGCAAGCCACCTGGAGCTCTTCCAGGCTGAAGCCCCTGCCAGCTCGGACCTCATGGAGATCTGTCTGTCTCTGCTTCCTGAGTTCTGGGTTTAAGGTGAATGTCACCATGCTCAGTTTATCTCCTGGCTTAAAAAAAAAAAAAAAAAAACAACCAACTATAATCTGAGCCAGAGAAACCTGCCTACACTGCTCACCTGGTGTCACGGCTGACTTGTCTCTCCGAAGTTCAAATGTTGACATCTCAACCCTCAGGAACTCAGAGTTTGACTACATTAGACATGGAATCACTGAACTTGTCCTAGAGCAGAGTGGCTTTATTTCAAAAGGCTTGTGTCACCACAAAAGAGGAAGATTTGGTACAGAGACCTATCTGTACACAGGAGGATGTGATGCCTGGTGCCTTAGCCACTGTTCTATTGCTGTGAAGAGACATCACAACCAAGGCAATGTTTGGAAAAGAAAGCATGTGATTGTGGGCTGGCTTACAGTTTCAGAGATGAGTCCATTATCATCATGGTGGGGATCATGGTGGCAGGCAGGCAGGCAGGCTGGGGAATTAGTCTGGAGCTATATCTTGCTCCATAGGCAGCAGGCACAGAGAAATGCTGGGCCTGGTCTGAGCTTTTTGAAACCTCAAAGCCCATCCTCAATGACATACTTCCTCTAAGAAGGCCACACCTCACCCAACAAAGCCACACCTCCTAATCCTTCGCAAATAGTGCCGTCCCCTGGTGGCTAAACATTTAAATATATGAGCCTATGGGGGCCATTTTTATTAAAACCCCCATACCAGAGCGGATGAAAAGTGGAAACCAATATAAAAAAGTATCAGTCCATGGCCAGGAACCAGAGACAGGCTTGGGACCAACTCTCCCTACCATCCCTAGAAGGAACCAGCCCTGCAGACACCACGATCTTAGATTTCTAGTCCCCAGAGCTAGAAAGCACCACATCTGTAATTCAGACCACCCCCATTAGTGGTACCTATGAACGGCAAGACTATCAGATCCATCTTCTTGACCATGAAGCCAGAAAGCAAACTGAGGTGGGGTCCCCATGGTCCCCTTCAGACTGTGAGGTTGAAACATGGCTAATGTCTGCTGAGGAAGGAGGACAGAGCACCAAATAACACTTTGAATGACATTTCTGAGGAATTCGAAGAGGAGCTGAAACAGAGGGAGGCCCGATCACTGACCCTGGAGGACTTGGTTTCCGTACTTTCTGCTCTCCCAGCACCAGCTGTGAGAAAAGGTAGGAAAGGGGTAAGGTTGCTGCCAAGTTTGAAGACAGATGCCAAGAGGTGCAGCAGGCATGAGGGCCATGTCTTCTACAGGAAGCCCTCCCCAAACACACACACTCCAGGTTTCCAGACAAACAGGCCATTGTAACCAGCACCTTCACTCCTTTCTGGCCAGTTAGCCTTGTTCACTGTCTGCAGCAACTTGTCCCTGTTAACCTGCACACTTCAATATGGGCACACTCTCCCGACGAACAGCCCTTTAACAAGCTTCCTGGAGACAAACTGAGTTAGGGTGTCGCTGCTTTCCTTTCAGGTAAAGAGTTGAAAGGTCTCTAAGGGGCAAGGCCACATAAATGATGGGCAACACATAATTTCACAAATGAATTAAAGGCTAAGCTTGTAAGAGCCTCTCAGGGAACACTGAGGCTGTGTGTGGCTTAGCACCTTGATCCAGGGAGACGTCCCACCATCCAAAGGAAGGTGTCACAGGTAGCACAGGTAAGGTTGGCTGCCAGGACAGAGAGCAGTGTGTTTCTCCCTCTCTGCTCCCCCTCTTTGCTTTTCTTTCAGGACAGGTACTGTTTGCTATGTAAACCAGGCTCTCTGAACTCACTGTGTTGTCCAAGATGGCCTTGAATGGAAGACCTCCCCACTTTAGCCTTCCAAATACAGGGATCACAGCCTTGCGACACTGTGCTCAGGTTAAGTGTTTTCTAAGGGACCCTACGCCACCAGGCAGAGTTCAGGACAGAGCTCAAAATATAAATGTTGTTTATTTATACAACAGCTCATCTGGTAAAGCAAATCATTAACAATAGCTCTTCAAATAGTTCCAGGGAACAGAATATTTGATGGGGGAAGGGAGTGTAAATAGATGTTTCTATCTGAATTTCATTTAGCATTATCCAGCTGGGAGAGATGTCTCATTGCACATAATTTGCTCAGTTTTGAATTTGAATATGTGAACACAGACTTACTTAAACAAAA
Source organism: Pachyuromys duprasi (assembly GCA_028658305.1). Taxonomy (NCBI): domain Eukaryota; kingdom Metazoa; phylum Chordata; class Mammalia; order Rodentia; family Muridae; genus Pachyuromys; species Pachyuromys duprasi. Next base: position 1,325 of record JAQQSO010002123.1, on the reverse strand, counting down.
GCAAATGCAATTAAAATTATTATTATTTTTTTTTAAGTTTGCCCATGTATTCAACATGCACCAATGGTTTTCTATCCCAACATTCTCCCTCCAAGGTTCTTTCTCAGTCAGCCTCTTCCTTGTCCTGGCTATTCGTGTGCCCAAGGGACATCCACTTTCTGGGCTGTGCTAAAGAATGTCAGGCTTCAACTCATCAGGTATCAATTACTTGTTGAACAATTGCCAGAGGCTCAATCCCAAATTAGATGGTGTGATGAATAGGTGAGATAAGACACAGCCGTTGCCCACAAGGTTTATTGAGGTAACATTTAGACCTAAGAACACAAGAATTAATGACTGCAATAAAGAGTCAGCCTTCCCTTCAGTCATGCTTCTCGAGAGGTAATGTCTAAGCCTCACATCGCCACGCACAACACCAGTGAAGTCCCTGGGCCGTGGCTACACTAGAGTCTAATAATGTGATTCAGTTTGACGTTTTGGGGTCACACAGCAGCTTAACCTGTGGGTGGGTAGGAGGAAGGCCAAACTGCTATGATGGGATCCCCATAAAAACTCTGGAGCCCAAGCTTGGGGGAGCTGGCCTGGTTGACCATGTTTTGTATATTGTCCCATATAGAGCTTAGAAAGATCATCCAAGGTCAGAAGCTGACAGGGCAAGACCTGGACCGGACATGAGGGGTCATTCCACTGTATCTACTGCTTGAGCTGTAGCATCACAGGGAAAAGCCTGTTCACTATCTGCGGAGCTCAGCTCAGGGTATGTGTGGGGTAGGGAGGTGGCAGTGGGGGGTTGCTAGATTTTCATAGTTGTCAAATTATCTAATAGAACAACTTTTAAACAAAACTCCAAATGTTCAATTTTACCAGTAAAGACTCAGGAGCCAGATGCTGGGGTGAAAACCTGTTAGCTCAGAGAGGCAGGGAAAGCGCCCAGCTGACCTTCCTCCTCAGCTGATACCCCAGAAGGAAAAAGCCCCCGTTCCACAATGCCTTAAAAACCCTTCAAACTGAATGTCCCTCCTTTCTACTTCCTGTGTGTCTCTCTATACATCCTCTGGACTTCCTCTCACTCTCTGTTTCTTTTTTCTATGTTCACTTCCTGTCAACTGGTTGCTTGCTCCTCCTCTTGATCAATGGTTGACTTTATTTAATCCTGTTTACAGAAAGCTCTTCGATTAAAGCTGTGTGCTAGGGCTGAGCCACACCACGACTGGAAACAGTGTTTTTTTTTGTTTGTTTTGTTTTTTTTTTAGTACATGATCTCAGGGTTCACAGCGTGATCAAGTATCCTGCAACAAACAATTTTTTTTTATTGACCCCCCCCC
>JAQQSO010002122.1:0-14660 GCA_028658305.1 Pachyuromys duprasi | reverse complement strand
TAAGTGAGGTATCCCAAAAGCAGAAAGAAACATATGGTATATACTCACTTATATAGACTTATTGGATAAGAAGTTCGTGTTGAAATCTATACACCTAGGGAAGATATACAAGAAGGAGGACATAAGTTGGCATGATCAATTGTCCTTTAGATGAATAAATGGGATAGACATTGAATGCAGGAGAAAACAAGCAACAGGACAGGAGCATACCAAAGAGGGCCTTTGAAAGAATCAATATAGCAATGTATCAAAGCAGATATTCAGACTCACAACCAAGCCTTCAGCAGAGGGCTGGGAATAATACTGAAAATAGGGGGAGTTAGTAATACTTGGGGAGAACAAAAGCTCCACAAATTCAAATTGAGCAGTGCACAGGGGTCTTGTAAGAGACAGTTACTCCAACCAAGGACCATGTATGGATATGGCCTAGAACCCCTGCTCAGATGTGGCCTATGGTAGCTCGGTTTCCAACTGAAGACCCTAGTAAGGGGAACAGGGACTGTTTCAGTCATGAACTCGATGGCTGGCTCTTTGACCCTCCCCCATACGCGCCATGGAGTAACAGCTTAGCTAGATCCCAGGGGAAGATATATCCAGCCTTGAGGAGACAAGATGAACTGGGGTTGGATGGAAGGGGTGGAGATCCTCCCCTATAGGTGGACTTGGAGGGGGCAGGGAGGAGATGAGTGAGGGATGGGGAGAGTGAGAGGGAATGAGGGAGGGGGCTACACCTGGGAGGCAAAGTACCTAACCTGTGATTGATATAAAAATAAATATATTACATTTAATAAAAAGTGAATTTATTGTGGTACATTTACATAATGGAATACTTCTCAGCAATTAAAAACAAAGAAATCATGAAATTTGCTGGCCATTTGTGGGAAGTAGAAAAGATCATCCTGAGTGAGATATCCCAGAAGCAGAAAGACACACATGGTATATAATCACTAATATGTGGATATTAGATATATAATGTAGGATAATTATATATAGTAATAAATACTATATAAAACTAAATATAATATATAATATGTATATTATATATAATATTAAATACTAATATATATACTAAAATCTGTATACTAAAAGAAGCTAAGCCATAAGGAAGACCCTTGGTAAGATGCTCAATCTTCATTCAGAAAGGCAAACAGTATAGACATCAGAAGAAGGAAAACACAGGGAACAGGACAGGAGCTTACCAAAGAGGGCCTCTGAAAGACTCTACCTACCAGGGTATTGAAACAGACGCTGAGACTCAGAGCCAAACTTTGGGTAGAGTGAAGTGAATCTTATGAAAGAAGGAAGAGATTGGGAAGGGGACAGGGGTCCCTCAAAAAGAGCAACAGAACCAAAATATCTGGGTGCAGGGGTCTTTTCTGAGACTGATTACTCCAATGAAGAACTGTTTCTGGAGATAACATAGAACCCCTGCACAGATGCAGCCCATGGCAGCTCAGTCTCCAAGTGGGTTACCTACTAGTGGGAACAGGGACTGTCTCTGACATGAACTCAGTGGATGGCTGTTTTATCATGTCCCTGTGGGGAGTTCAGGGAGACTGACCAGGCCACAGAGGAAGACAATGCAGCTAGTCTTGATGAGACCTGATAGGCTAGGGTCAGATGGAAGGGGAGGAGGACCTCCCATATCAGTGGACTTGAGGAGGGGCATGGGAGGAAAAGAAGGAGGGAGAAAAGGATATGAAGGAGATGAGGTAAGAGGCTACATCTGGGACACAAAGTGAATAAATTGTAATAAATTAAAAATTTTAAAAGAAGTGAAGGTATAGCATAAAATTACCTAAAACTATAGTCATTGTTATAAGTGATTTTATGCACAACATATTTAAGACATTATAGAAAATCTGTAAAATAACTGATATTTTAGTGTGAAGGAAAAAAGTACAACTGCCTTATAATGATCTATATTGAACTGTTTGCAGTTGGTGAAAGATGTGATTTGAATTATCAAGTACTTCTTAAGCACATGTGATAGATATATCAGTACTATGCTAGATGCAGATGTGGATTAGTTTTGAATGCAAAATTTTGAATTTAAAAAGGAGTTGAGATAAAAGTTCTGAAGGAAGAGTAATGAAAACAAGTCAACAATGTGCAATAGATCATTACCCTCAATATCTTCTATAATTTTTATAACTATTCTTTTTTTATGTTGTGTCCTTTGGCATTTGGGGGATGGTATCAGAAGGCATTGTTCACCAATCTTGTCTTTCATAATATTGGCCTATTTGACTGCTTTAAGTCATAACTGTATAGGTGCCAAACTTAACTGTGATGAATTAAGGCAGGTGTTACGATCCCATCTTTCTCATCTATATGCAGTTGTTGAGACTGATTGCCATTTATGCTTGTAGATGGTGACAGAGTTGAGATAAGGGTGATTCAACAGGATATGGCTGACAGAGACCACAAATTGAAGTCAGAATTATGACAGAAAAGTCATTTCAGTTAGCAGATGAGGCCATGTCCATATGGTGGAGGTCAGAGAGTCAGTGAGACAGAATAACTAACAGGATTAGGCATTGTGCTTCCTGAGTGAAAACAATTTACTTGATATTTATTTAGAGTCTGGATCATTCTAAAGAAACTTGCTATCATGTATCATGCTTAATCAAAAGTATAAGACATTGGGCTCAACAATTTGGCAGGTACTTTAACATGTTAAACAGATACTAAACTTGAAGAATATTAGCATTCCCTGTTTTCTTTTTCAACACATTTGTAAGTAGCCTGTTTACATACAGAATTCAACCTTGTTTCTTTTTATTGTGAGGGACTGTGGTTGTTACTTTAAACTCACATTTTTCCTTTGCTGATATTTTATGTAATAACTGTGTTCACATAGTATAGAATTTGTGAAGATCTTTAGGTTAACTAGCATAGAGTACTCTGTGGTCTTTCCTGTCATTAAATGTTTGTTTTTGTTTTTTAATTCATGACAAATTTGACTTTCAGATTGGTCAAGGTTGCTGGCAGTTCTAATATGTCTTTTCAAGACTACACCAGCTTTTTACATTGTCTGTGTTAAATAATTCCTTATTTTAAAAAATATAGAGCAAGCCTCATTAAGAATGGAATGAATAAATAGTTGCTGAGGAGGTGAGTCTCTGCCGAGTAAAGGATTAATTTATGATCTGCCATATGGTGAATGTTCTCCTCAGTGCTGATGATGGGAGACACTTGTTGGGTGTAATTCACTATTAATAGTACTCAGAACTTTAACAATAACTTAGATAGAAGCACAAAATTAAGTAGAAATACATGTGATGAAAAATGAGATTTATCTGTCCTTTTATCTATCATTCAATTGCCAGAAACTAGGATTCATTTTGGGGATGTGTGCAGTTGTTCATTTATTTTAAATTTGTCTTTCCATTTTTGCTCTGCTCCTCAATCCTTAGCTTTTAATGCATACATTTTACTCTCCCCTCCCATCTACCCTTTTTAATCAATCTCTGATTCCTTCTCAGTTACATACTCTCTCCCTTCATCTCACGGACCAAGGAGCTGTCTATGATTGAAATTTCCTTCGTCTAGAATGGCAGCCCAAAGATTGCAGCCAGAGCTTATGTCAAGGTGAGAAAACAAGGAGTTGGAAGTATGCAGCTACTTTCTGCCATCAACACCACAAAATACAAACAGGAAAAATTACTTGTTTAATGATAATTCTTCCCAATTGCTTTTCTGAATGTCTTCTATGAGGAGGTAGGGAGTCGTTGAAAGGGGGATGGATCTTGCTGATTTTCCTAAAGGATGATAGACAACCCACAGACATCCTTTACTCTGTCTACAATCTGCTCTGAGGGCAAGAGCAGATTCAGCAGTTTTTGCAAAATTACCAGCACAGCAAGAAAGGCAGGCAAACAGATTGCTCAGACAGACGAACTTTTAATAACTGGATCTATCAAGTCCCAGATTCACTGCTTGCTGGGCGACTTCAAAGTGGGGCTATTTTTAAATAGGTGATTTCTCCACATTTGGAAAATCCCTCTTTAATGTGTACAATTGAGAAGACTATGGAAGACTCAGAGAGGCTGGCTTTAATGTCATCTTGTATTTAGTTCCTCAGTTTCTCTAAAGACTCACGTACACACCTTTTTCTTTGATTTTTCTATGAAGTAACCAACTGTTTATCATGACTGGCTGTTAGATTAAGGAACATTATTGACAGTGCCTCCCATATTTGTTTTGTGCCCCAGAATACTAGCTGTTTTTTTTATCATGTAGATAATGTGCCTTATGGAAGATTTAGGGAATACGTGACTTTGACAAGGCCGTATGATATAGTAATGCTTATCTCAGGTCTCCTCCTCTTATATTACTGTGGTCCAACTTCATAAGATGATAGAAGAGATTGAAACTATTAAGTGACCTTTTATCACTGGTAATTATGATTTAAGAATCCAGCTTTCTAAAACTGTTTATTCACTTTAATGTCAGTATGTCTTGAGACCACAAGTAACAGTAGCATTATGTTCCTGCCAAGGCTAGCGTACCTTTTCAATATATTTGGTTTTTATGAACCATATTATTAAAAGTCATTACATTAAGATTGTCTTAACTTATTTTGAGTATGGTACTTTGTCTTTGGACAGTGAAAGGTAAATGCAGTTACTACTTGCCAGTGAAGACACAGATGCAATGTGTACGTAAATTTTAGTTTATATATCCATATAGAGGCTTGAGTGGTTAATTATTATACTCAAGGTCACATAAAATCTGTCACTTGAAAGATAAATTCATCTTATGCATTTGTGTATATGAAATGTAATACCAAGTATATTCCATAGGCTATAAGCCCCATGGGTTTACATGTTTCTAAAGGTAGAAATAAGTATGTTTACTATAGGTATCTCAGGGGGTCAAAAAACACATTATTACTTTATAGGCTTTGAGAAATCCTGTAGTAGGAAAACTTCTTAAATGCAATTTTATTTAAAATAGAATTTACCACACATATACCGCAGAACCTTTTCTCCTAACACCCAGTTGCATCTCATTGATGTAATGGTCTCTGAAATCCAGATTGGATTTCTCTGCTTCCCTAAGCATACTTGAAAAAAAAAAACACCTCCACTCTAATACTTCAGAATTTGTGGGTTCTTTTCTTTCTTTCAAGGTCCTGAAGTATGGTGGAGAGAATGTCATAGCCCACAGCCAGAAATAGGAGAGATTTTGCTGGTGTTGGTTCCAATACTGAAGGGATCCAAAGGTTCACTATTGATGAACCTTTGTTGTATATGTTATGGCATGCCTAAACCAAAACACTTTCTTCTGAAAACAGGCATCATTCCTCTCTTCCATTTTTATCCATATAGGAATTTCTACACACGCACACACACACACACACTCACACATACAAATATAATTCTTATACTACTCTCTTATTTCTGTTTCCTTTTGGTCACTAATGCCCTTTAGTCTTACATAATATAGCTTCTACAATTAAGGCAAGGCTAAAGAAACTAGCATGTACTGAAAGCCTACATATGCCAGTGTATTCATATCTTAATATGATCTTTCCTCTTTAGACACCTACATGAGAGAACGGAGGTTTATCATATTTTTGTTACTAGCTCGATAGAAATCTAACACATGTTTCTAACAGCTGGCTGCCTCAACCATCCTCAATTATTTTATTCTGGAGATATTTAGCAATGCTTGTTGTTAGCTATGCATTGAAATAGATACTGAGGGTACTAATGTTCTATAAACAGATACCAGAAAGGATCAAATTGCCACAATCAAATATATCCATAAAACAAGGAGTCTAATAATCAGACAGTATCTAATGTCTAGATGAAATATAAAGGAAAGTGAATTTTATAGTGTATTATTTTAAAATTTTTATATGTATAATGTGTTGTATGGGTGTGCACATGGATACATAAGCACATTGTTTGTGAATTAGGACCTGTATTATATCCTGTGTGTTCAGATCAGAGGAAAAACTCAGTTGTCTTCATCCTCCCTCAAATTGGAGTCAGGATCTATTGTCTACTGCTGTGTTAATCAAGGTAGCTGGCCTTGCAAGCTTCTGAGGATTCTTCTGGGTCCACCTCTCATGTCCCTGCAGGTGCTTTTAGATAAGAGTTGTGTGCATTGCTCCTGTGTCTACAAAGCTTCTGAAGATTCAAACTTAGCTCCTTATTCATGTATTCCAAGTGTTTTGCACATGAAGCCACCTCCCCAATCCCTATAGCTTTTCTTCCTGGAAAAATAGAAGACTAGATATGGTAAAGGAGTGAGACCTAGGCAATGGGGCAGCACAGGAACAAAGATAGCCCAGAATTCTCAGCAGATGTATTTAGGAAAAGATGATTCTTTTGAGTTAGTTTAGAATAGGAAACATCAAGTGACACAAGGAAAAAAATGAAACTCACTCCACTAGACACTGGTATAGTGGCATAGAGGCTTGTATACCAGTTCAAAGGTAGCAACTAATGTGAAAAATATACTCAGCATCCCAGTAGAGCAGTCTGCTGCTGTGATACAAAGGAGAGACCGTTCATAACTTGTCCTAATATGAAAAGAACAAAAGAATAGGAGATCGGTGCTTCTCTTGTTTGCTTGGTCTCTTTGGTTAAAGTTCACTCAGAGGAGCCTGAGTTACAAAAAACATTTGTCTTTTGAAAATGAGATCACTTTGGCTAAGGACTGAGATATAAGTATGAACTTTAAACAATACTTTGCCATCAACCTATAGAGTTTGTGGTGCCTCAAAATCATCGACAACACCTGTATAATGGCTCCTCCCTGAAACTGTGCTGTTGTCCACCTGAGTTTACAGGGAAATAAAACTAGCTTGCTCTAAAACCATTAATAGGAAGTTGATTTCTCTGCTCAAGTTCTCCCACCAGGGTTGTAAATGTTCTGGTTTAGCATTGTTTCTGCCTATAGGTTGTATAAGTCTTGAGGGCCTCTCATCCAGAAGAACAACCCATCTTCTTCTCTGTGCTAATTTATAGCAAGGGTCAAAAGAAGGGGAAGAGGACCTATTGGTGGACTAGGGGAGGAAGATAAAAGGAGAAGAAGAAGGGAGGGTGGGATAGGGAGGAGATGAGGGAGTGGGCTACAGCCGGCATACAAATTCAATAAATTGTAATAAATGGTAATAATAAAAATTTAAAAAGAAAATATACTTTTTAAAATAAGCAATGTTTCCTTTGTATTCCACTTGAATTGGAGTCAGTGTAAGATAGAATGAGGAAATGGATACTGCTGAATATTTGCAACTTATACAATACTCACTCAAAAAGTGACATTCTCTGAAGCTCCTGAGGCAAGTTAGCCTTTGACTTCAAGACTCTATTGCAAACCAAAATGTTTTATGATTCTCTTGTTAATATAAATATAAATAAAAACTTGTCAAATATATTATGTTCCTATAACTATTCAGGTCTGATACATCCATCCATTCAGAATTAATTATAATTCCTGTTTAAAACACATTGAACTGACCACTGTTGAGACATGATCTTGCATGACTGTTGTACATTCTCTGAAAGTAGGTTCTATGGAGAATTTTTGTCACTATTAAGAGACTACAGTCTAGAATAAAACCTAGAACTAACTGAAAGTTAGAACTTGAGATAGGTTTGGTAATCCATCTCTCACTTATCCTTCAGTAGAGACAGGATAAGAATTTAGTTATAATCTCATCTGAATGAGTCATATAGTAAGAAGATATTGCTGATCTTTCCCTGAGTGGATTTTGATCAGTATTTGAGAAAGTATATTATGCCCAATATAATGCTCTGAAACAATTATTTGGGAGAATTCAAATTCTACTTCTCTATGTAAGGTTGCCTTTTTTTTTTTACCTCTCCAATGCAGGCAGTAGAACTGAAATAAATGGGTCTGAAAGTAGTCGAGCAGTTGTCATGTTCCAAGTCTTTGCATGATATTTTGCAATGCCTCTGTCATAGAAATAGTGAGTACTGGAAAGATTAAAGATTGCCAGAAATATTCTAACAAAATTTTCCTAAGTTATGAGAACAGGGTTAGCAGGTGCTAACATTTATACATTAAAATTTACAGCAGTTCTTCCTACAGTTAAGTCAGGACCAAATAAAAAGCTCTGCATTACCATTTCAAATTAAACCCGTTTTGAAGGTCCTCAACCATAAGCTTAGAAGTTTGGACTTTGTCCTGCCAAGAAATGTGAGGTTTTATTGTGACAGCCAAAAGAAAGGAGCACTGCAAAGCAGTTCTTTTGTAATGCCTGAGAAGTAGCACAGTTTTCTTTATAAAAATGGAGGATACATGAATCTATACAAAGAATTTAAACACATGGAAGTACACATATATACACACTCATACACATACATAATCCCACACATACAAACTCACACACAAATAAGAACTCAGACATAAGCATGTTCTGCAGACTATCTGGCATTCTATATTGTAATATTGATGTCGTGTTTGTGACAGCAGTAGAGTTTTACAGCATGACACCATCATCAGCAAGTTAAAACAATCCTGGAGATCAGTGTGCCACAGATTACTCTTTGAATATTTATTTCATAAAAATAGTTTTGTAAAAGTTTAGATGGAGATTTATCACAAAGAGAGGACATAGATGAAAGAGAGGTAGAGAGTGACAGAAAGGGAGAGAGACGGAAGATTACTGCCCCTGCTCTGTTCTGACTTTTGGTTGCAGGATTAGTTGACATAAAGAAAGGCCAGTGGCAAAGTCTTTCTGTGGAAACTCTTTCTTCCACTATACATTAGCAATCATTTTTCTGACTCAAAACTTTGGCTTTGAGGAAAGAAAAGCAAATGTATCACAGGCACATCAAACATTCAAATAAAAACAATAAGTATTTTCATCATGTGTTCAAGTTTACTACTGTGTGAGAATGGCCAAAAGTCAGGCTAGATATGGGTAGGTTGTCTTTGAAAAACAGTAGATGGTTCTTCTGACATTAAAGGAGGAATATTTACTATGCTTTAATAGCATATCAACTTTAGTTACCTTTTCCAGATCCAGGACAAAATATAACCCGAGGCACAGAGCACAGCACAGAAGTATAACATATTTAAGCAGAGGAGTTTCTAACACCTACATGTTTTTTCACCTATTTCTGTGATTGCAATAATTTTTTAAGGGAATTACTGTCAGTTTCTTTAATTATCTTCAATATGTGTATTAATAAATTGTTTCTTCATTAACTCTATTTTACTCAGAGGAAATGAAATGACTGTGCCTCACATCAGCCCTTAAAAATCTAGGGTCAGGTGGAAGGGGAGGAGGATCTACCCTACCAGTAGACTTGGGAAGGGGCATGGGAGGAGATGAGGGAGAATGGGATTTGAAAGGGGTGAAGGAGGGGGCTACAGCTGGGATACAAAGTGAATAAATAATTTATAAGTAATTTATAAATAAGTATAAATAAGTGATTTATAAATAAATAATTTTGAAAAGATCTCTTTAAACAGAAAGACACGCATGGTACACACTCACCTATAAGTGAATATTAGCCTTATAATATGATAGCCATACTAAAATCTATAGACCTAAAGAAGCTAAGCAACAAGGTGGACCCTAAGGAGAATGATTAAATCCTGTTCTCATAACTTAGGAAAATTTTGTTAGAATATTAATGGCCATCTTTAATTTTTCTAGTACTCACTATTTCTATGAAAGAGGCATTGCAAAATATCATGCAAAGACTTGGGATCATGACAACTACTCCATTACTTTCAGACCCATTTATTAAATCTGGATTAAATCTGATTAAATTCTGGATAGATACCAGAAGAGGTGGAAGGGAGGGAACAGGATAGGAACAAATTATAGAGGGTCCTCTGAAAGGCTCCACCCAAAAGGACATTGAAGCAGATGCTGAGAATCACAGCCAAACTGAGTAGAGCCTAAGGAGTCATATGAAAAAAATGTGTGGCATGTGGAGAAAAGAAGGGCACAGAGGAGACTGGAGTTCCACAAGGAGACCAACAAAACTAAAAATATCTGAGCCCAGGTGGTCCTGAAGAGACTGATGCATCAATCAAGGACCATGCATGAGATTTCCTAGACCTCCTGCTCAGATGTAGCCGATTGGCAGCTGTCTCCATGTGGGTTCCTGAGTAAGGGGAGCACAGTTTGCTTTTGTCATGAACTCAGTTGCCTGCTCTTTAATCCCTTGTCCTTGGTGATGTTGCCTTGGCAGGCCACAGAGGAAGAGAATCCAGGCAGTCCCTATGAGACTTGATAAGCTATGGGCAGATAGCAGAGAAGGAGAACTCCCCCTTTCAGTGGACTAGGGTAAGGGTATTAGGGGGAAGAGGGAGGGAGGGTGAGACTGGGAGGAGTTGAGGGAGGGATATATCATGAATAAATTTAAATAGATAGATGATAGATAGATAGATAGATAGATAGATAGATAGATAGATAGATAGATAGCAGATAGTAGATAGATAAAAGAGCTGGCCAGTGAGTTTGTCAGAGCCTATGGGTGGACTAGGGGAGTGGCATAGGGGAGAAGGGGAAAGATGGGGGATACTGGGAGGAGATGAGCAAGGGGACTATAGCCAGGATAAAACATGAATAAATTATAATAAATAACAATAAATAAATAAATATTTTTAAAAGATCACATGAACACTGAGACAACTCTGACCTCTGCAAGAAATCAACCTTGACCACTGTCTTATGTTAGGTTTCCTTTATTGTGATAAACACTATGATCAGAAGCAGCTTGGGGAGAAAACATCTTATTTCATCACACAGCTTTCTGTCCATAACAAAAAGAAGTCAGGACAGGAACTGAGAGACATCCCTGAAAATGTCCATGTAGCTTGCTTGGCTTTCTTACCCTCTATAACAGCTTCTTTATACACACCAGGACCACTCATCAAGAGTAGTTTTGTCCACAGTGGCCTAGACGATTTGCTATCAATCATTCATTAAGTATATGTCCCACAGACTTGCCAACGGGTCAATTTGATGGAGGTTTTTCTCAACTAAGAGTTCCTCTTCCCAGAGAACTACCCAGTCCACACTTGTATTGACAAAAACAAATTAGCACAACCTTTATGCTTGTGACTACATGCAACTGTTGTTTTCCAGAACTATCAGAACAGTTTATGGGAATGCTACATGAGAAAAACAGTGTTACATATTCCCAGAAAAGGTGAAAGAGAAATGTTTCACTCAAATTTGGCAAATGGTATTGTAACCATTTGCATGGAGCTTTCAATTAGATCACATTACAATAATGTTACAGTGACAGAAATTTATCAGTAATTGCTAAACTTTAGGCCTGTTGCAACTACAGATTTTAATAGAGAAATCAAGTATAGCTCTTTCCAAAAGATTCTGTTTCCTCAAACATGCAACATAGTGTTGATTTTCACATACTCTGACAAACAGAAGGGAATATAATTTCTGAAAAAAAAGAACTACCTACTTCACTATTTGAATGAATTTACAGTGCCATGGGAAATATGATCCTGTTAATTGGGACTAAACGATTCATTAGATGCCTTAACACAAAAACAAAAATATTGTTCAGCTTCTATATTAAAATTAACTTCTGGATGGGCAGTGTCTATCAGTTTATCTCCATCAGTTAAAGAATTAAAAGACATGAAAATTCTTCAGTCAAGAAGAAAGTGAAGCTAATTTGCAGGAAATATAGACCTCCCTGATAGAGAATGGGCCCCCAGAACTGGGAAGGCTGTGTTTTCATTTGGGTTTAGGGTATCCCATCAGGTGATCCTCACCCATCCTCTTTACTGTTGGTGTAAAGATTTATATATGCACTTTCTGTACTAGGAGTTGGTTCTCTTGACATGGAAATAACTGAATAGTCATCCCAATTCCTCTACCCTTTGTTGTATAGCAGATGCATAGACACCTTCTGCCAGGAGAAATAGGCTACAATGCAGAGACATGCTTAGTGCTATGGGTAAAATCCACAGAAATTTGTACTTTAATGCTCCCATTTCTTATGTTAGGGACAAAAACCTACAGGTTATTATTGTAAATGCTAAGGAAAAATAAAGATACAAAGAAAATCACAGGAGGAGATTGAGAGAAGAAAAAATATTAAACAATAATATCAGAAGAAAATATAGAATGGAATTATGGTAAAATCAAATATTTTATTAACCTGTGGCCTGGGGAGATAGATAGCCCCACCAGGAGAAAGTGATCAGAAAGCTGGCTAATGAGTCCATGTCCAATGCAGTCCCCACTTCCCTTACTAGAGGCTGCATATGAAGCCTAAGCTGCACATTTACTACATCTTTGTAGGGGGCCTAGATCTAGTCCATGCACTGTCCTTGGTTGATGCTTCAGTCTCAGCAAGCCCCTCTGGGCCCGGGTTAGTTGGCTCTGCTGGTCTTCTTGTGGATCTCCTGTGACCTCCAGGTCCTTTTCTCTCACCTTCCTCTTTTCTGCAAGACTACCTACACATTACCTGATGTTTGACTGTGGGACTCAGCATCTGTTTTGAGGCACTGCTCAGTAGATTATCTCAGAGAACAACTGGGACAGGTTCCTTTCTACAAGCTTAGCAGAGTATTGTTCATTGTGACAGAGGTTAGCACTCTCCCATAGAGAGGGTCTTTGGTTGGGCCAGGTGTGGGTTGGACATTGCCTCAGTCTCTCCTCTATCTGGTCTATCTTTATATCTGCACATCTTGTAGGCAGGGTAAATTTAAGTGTAAGAACACAAGCAAATTCCAGGGCTATTTGATATCACCAGGAAATAGCTTTTTACCTCAGCAAGCCCTGGAAATATTTTGTGGTGTTCTCAAGTTTTCTGCCTCAACTCTTCATTCTACTTAAAGTTAAGTACTTTCTCTCTTCGGTCCTAATTGCCAGGATGGCATGTCTCAGTTGTTCCTGATTGTTAGTTCTGATAATTCCATGGCCAACACTTTATTCATCTCGTCTCTTTTTCTGAACTTATTCCTATTGCTACTTACCTTTAAAGCAATGTCCTACAAAGAGCCCTCAATAATGTCTAGTTGCCCTTTTTTGACAAGAGGTTACAGGTTACAATCTGACGTTTAACAGCATTAGGCCTTGACCTTGTGGCATAAACCTGACAGATCCACAGACACATGGCTGTAATATAGTTATACTTAAAATTACCCACAGATCTTATGATTTATAAGTTTGTTCTAATTAGTGTTGATATTGAAAAGTGTTAAGAACATTAGGGTTTTGACGTAGTCAAGGAATTCATCTGTTTACTGGGCACTGACAAAAACTCGAAGGAAGAGAGCCTGGTTGAACAAAACAAGTTACTGGAGAAGTGACCCTTTCACAGGTACATTGTGTAACCCATCTCACTCTGCCTTCCAACCAGTAAGATAAGCCTCTCTACTCCTCCACGCTTTGCTTGCTGTGTTTTTTCAGCACAGTCATAACAATGCAATAAAAATGAACAATAGCAAATAAAAATGATGGAATTTTTGCCTTATTCAGAGACTTTGTTAAGACTAGATGCTTATCACCTTCATTTTAGGCTGGATAAGGAGTCCTCCATTTTCTTGTTTTTTTTTAATTATATATGAATCATTTTTTTAAATTTATTTATTTTTATATCAATCAAAGGATAGGTACTTTGCATCCCAGGCATAGCCCCCTCACTCATTCCCTCCCACCCTCCACATCCCTCACTGCCCCCTCCAAGGCCACCAACAGGGGAGGACCTTCACCCCTTCCATCCAACCCCAGCTCATCTTGTCTCCTCAGGGCTGGCTGCAATGTCCACCCCTGGAGTCTAGCCAGGCTGTTACTGCCTGGCATGTATGGGGGAGGGTCAAAGAGTCACCCATCAAGTTCATGACTGAAACAGTCCCTGTTCCCCTTACTAGAGTCTTCAGTTCAAAACTGAGCTATCATGGACCACATCTGAGGAGGGGTTCTAGGCCATATCCATATATGGTCCTTGGTTGGAGAAACTGTCTCATATAAAACCCCTGTGCATGCTCAGTTTGGTCTTTGTGGAGCTCTTGTTCTCCTCAAGTCTTACTAATTTCCCCTATTTTTATTATTACTTCCCGCCCTCTGCCAAAGGCTTGATTGTGAGTCTTAATATCTGCTTTGATACATTGCTATATTGATTCTTTCAGAAGTCCTCTTTGGTACTCTCCTGTCCTGTTGCTTGTTATCTTCTCCATTCAATGTCCGTCCTATTTGTTCATTTATACAAGCATTGATCATACCAACCTGGGTCCTCCTTGTATATCTTCCCTAGGTGTATGAAATTCAGCATGACCATCCAATCCTATAGGTCTATATAAGTGAGTATATACCATATGTTTCTTTATGCTTTTGGGATACCTCACTCAGGATGATAGTTTCCAGGTCCCACCATTTGTCTGCAAATTTCATGATTTCCTCCTTTTTAATTGCTGAGTAGTATTCCATTGTGTAAAAGTACCACAATTTCTGTATCCATCCCTCAGCTGAGGGATATGTGGGTTGTTCCCAGGTTCTGCCTATTACAAATAAAGCAGCTACGAACATAGTTGAGCAAATGTCCTTGTTGTGTACTTGAGCAACTTTTGGATATATGCCTAAGAGTGGTATAGCTGGGTCTTGAGGAATCACTATGGCAAATTGTCTAAGAAAGCACCAAATTGATTTCCAGAGTGGTTGTACAAGTTTGCATTCCCAC